>JABFQA010002955.1:0-10417 GCA_022817065.1 Probaryconus sp. ZL-2020
AAAACAACTGTTGCAGTAGCTAATAAACTAGCAAGGGTGGTGTTTGCAGTACTCAGTTCAGGCAATGATTATACCGAGAGTAAAGTTTGTAGCTAAATAATTGGTACAAATAGTTGACAAGATGATAACTAAAAATAATAAAAGTCATAGCTCGTTGTTTGACCTGAAAGGTTTTAGGAAAACACAAAGGTCTCTTGACACGAATTTTTTATTTGCGTAAACGTTCGCTTTAAGTCTTGTATTTTATATAAACAACGCACATTTCTATGGATTCTCTTCTTATTGCTTAAAAAACTATTTATTCATTCATTGTTAGCGAGTTAAATTTCATATCGTTGAATAAAATTTCTTCATGCTAGTTATTTTTCACCTTCTTAAATTTCAATGAAACAATACTGAATAAATGAAATAAACACTGAATGTACATGTAATCAAAAAAAAAATAAAAAAAAAAAAAAATGAAGTACAGAAGAAAGACTTAAATAATATCTTGATGATATCACAATTTGAACCAAATGTATGAAAATTTCAACTTCCATTTATAATTGTTAATTTTTGTTTTGCATTTATTAATGTCTGTTAGTACTAAGTAAGAATTTGCAAAACATTTTGCAGTTTTAGAATATTCCGTGGAAGCTCGTTACAAATTTATCTTTCCAATTACAGATAATGAATTTCAAAGAGTTACAACGGCAGAGCGCACATAGAAACCGCACTGCTATAAAAAGCAGCCCACTCCTAATTAGAATTTGAAACCCATTAAAATGATAATTATCAGAAAATCCGCATCGTAATTAATTTCACGCGTAACAGAGAAGACGCTTTAATTGTTTTGGAAAGGATTTGAGTAGCTACTTACCCTTCATGGAATAAATATAATTCAAAATTGTACATGCACGACACTTAAGTTATGTAAGTAGTAATGTACAGGGCTATGCTGATGCCTGCAACAATGAGTAGTTTGCACACTACGTTACCGTAGATTTTGGCGACATAGTTTCAAGCACGGTTTGGCGATATTTTGAAACGTATTACAGAATTCATTATTAAAGACAATAAAACAAAATGAAAATTGACAATAAAATAATAAGATTATATTCCGTTTGAAATATATTTGTATTTTAAATTTATAAGTGAAAAAAAATGTAACAATAATACTGAATAAAATTAATCATAAAAATTGTTAATTTAGATAAGGTCTTTTGCGGTTATACAAAATGAAAATATATTTTTGTAATATTTGGAACAGTCGATGCCGTATTTTATGGAGTAATTTCACGATTCTTAGCGGATTTAGGAAGGGTTGGGGTTTGAATATCATTTAGGTGCATCACGAAGATGAGGCACGTTCTCGCGATTTATCCTACCGCTATCGTCAGTGTGTTTTTCCAAGCTCGGATTATTCCAAACATCCGCAGATAAGGTTGCTGTTGTGGATTTACGCCCTGGCTAATTTTCTATCGATCACCACTGAAAATTCCGCCACTGTTGAGAATTTCCACAAAGCTTACGCCCTGTCGACACTCTTTTTCGTAACGGGGATTACCTGCGAATTTCATAAATTAGCCCAGCACACAACTGGAATATTTCAACTATTTTCAGCCAGGTGAACGATTGGGGTGGGATTTACCGAGTTATTTATTTGCTTTTTGGAAAAGAATCAACATTCTTTTTATTATTATTGTTATTATTATTATTATATTTTTAATGATTGTTTGTGATTTTATTCTTTAACAAATGCGTACGAAATGAATAATTGTACACTGTTAAAGAGGATCATACATAAATCAAGATCCAAATAACAAAAGGTTCTGCATCTACAAATACATAATTTGAAATATATTATATCAGAAATCTCTTTGTCATATCATCTGAATTAAATTTCAAATGAATCATAATGAATATTAATGCCCCTAGATGAAAAACAAATAAAATCATGATAATAAATTAGAAACGTCATGCCTGTATGTACTATTTGAAGGTCGCTCTGGAAATATCACGGAAACCGCACGCATCCGGAATTACAAATTAGTAACGTCAAATAAATCCACATTATTCTACTAAATAATTCGAATGTCCCTGAAATAAATATTTATTTTTCTTAACGCAAATTTATTTCTCTAGAAAGTGTACACTTGGTCGTTTCATCAACTATTAATAATAAATTTGACATTAAATGTTGACGAATTATACATTCTGTCAAAGGTATAATTTTCCTGCTGGTGATTCATGATAAGTTAAATTTCAACGTAGTCTAATAAGACGTATTCGTGCTCGAGTTACATCATGAACACAAAAATTACTACAAATTGTAATCCGATATTAATGTTTCGATCTTACGTTCTGCAAAATATTATTAATGTTCCTAGCTTTTGCGAAACTTCCGTTTTCTTTGCTGGATATTTATCTACGAAAAATATGAATTATCAAATTGTCTAATGAGTTAGATTTCTGAAAGGTCGATTATACTCGTAATCGTCCCTTAATCTTAACATTTGGCATAAAATGTAACACTTTACTATAACAATTATTCGCTATTTAAAATACGTGATTCGAAAGCCAGAAACACGAGATACTTTCATTGTAAATGGTAATGGTTTGTCTCTTCACATGTGCATGGTGTTGTGCATTTGATGTCTAGTGTAATTGTTTACGTGTATAAATTTGCAGGTACATATATACATACATGACATGCCCACATATATAATGATGCGTGTGTAGATTAGTAAATAAACATAAACATATAAACGATGTCGTTAATGTGTGCAGATGTGCGTGTCTGTCTTGTTTTGTACATACTCGTGGTTTGTATATGCAAGAAAATTCAATGCTTGCATGTGCACGCGGTTTCAGGCACACATTATATTCTGAATAGCAACAGAATTCGTCTTGCCTCGTTCGTATATTTTATCATCCTATGCTAGATATGAACTTAATTGAAGTTATTTCTGGCTTGCAAAATGGAAAACCACCAGGTCCAACGCGAAACGCGTGCATTACCTTTCGCTTCCACTCTTCTTTTTGTGTGTGTTTTAGGAACCAAATGTTACAAAATATTAAGTTTACAGCAATTACTACTGTTGCGTTCCAACCGACTGCACGCAAATTATTTTACTTGTTTTTATCCTCAACGGACTACGCGAATACTTTCAACGAGTCCATTAAAGAGTCTTAGTTACAACAACGGATTATATTTGTTAATTGAAAAATTCAATTTCGCCTCCCTAGTTTTGGAATTTCTCACTAAAGTATTTCAAATCTCTCGTTAATCCTCTAAAGACGACACCTTCTTCTCGATAAAATATCGTTAATTTGACTTTAATTTCGATTAATGAACATGAAAATGCGATGAAAATGTGAGATGTTTTTTTTTTTGTAATTGAGGAAAAAAAATTGAAAATTTAAATGTTAATAAATAAATCATTTTTCGTGGTAATGATAATCTGATATTATTCTGAAGTGAAAAGGTATCTCCGTTGGGATTTTTTGTTGAACGCAGTGCCAAAAGCAATGGGTTAAGAGCGAGTCGGACTCCTATTTGATTAATTTCCTTTGCGCGCACGGGTTTCTCTCTGTGCTGTTGAAAGCACATCTCTGACCCGCAACAGACATTGTATACGTTTATATGACTTTTCACATGCTCTTATGCCGGTTCGCAGACTTGATGCGAGAAATCGTCGGATGTCCAATTTAATTACTGATCCAGGGCTCGAACAAAGCTCCAACAACAACCGCGTGCACTTCCACTGTTACACTGAAATTATTTGACGATATTTTAGTCATTAAAACGTCATGTGGAAATTAAGGATGTTATGGAGATGACACGATTTTACGAATAGAATTAATAAATTATTACGAAAATAATTTTATTTATAAAATGAATAAAACATGCGTTTTTATTTCATTTCTATTAAGCCGTTAAATCTCATTCTTTTCGTTAAAGAATATAATTAAATATAAATATTCTTCATTAAAAATAAAATATTTATAAAATGTTTAAGAACACGTGAATAATAAAATTGAATTAGTAGAACGATTTTTAGAATAATGAAATGTATTAGTAACAATGCAAATGCGGTTGTTGGTTTATTATCCAATTTACCGCTCCAATAATGAATAATTTAATTAATATATTAATTAATATATTATAATAAACGATTGTATTAATTACTTAGTCCGGCGGTTCGTTGGGAGACGAAACTGAAGGTTTTATTCCGCGGCTTCAGCGAGGATATCTCAGTTGAATGTAATTGCTTTATTAAAAAAAATTAATTAAATATTGGCGCAGTGTGAAAAGGCACATGTACGTGTTTCTGGAAATATATAGAGACGAGGAACCTTGATACAGTTTCCATTGGTAGATTGTAACGAGCCACGAGTAGTAACCGTCGCCAGCGTTTCAACCGTCAAACCATCAAGCAAAACTCGATGAAAGGATGAGAAGTTAATACTTGTCATTACTTTCTTTCAATGAAAAATATCTTTAAAAAAGTCATCTCAATTTTCTAGGTACCAACCAGTTAGTTATTACAGAAATGTTTCTTTTTTTTTTTTTTTAGATTATCGTACTTTTTTCCTCTGAAAAATAATAATTTCGAGTAACCACCAGGTCGATAGCCCCTTGAAATTTATTAAAGTCCATCCTATCTCCACACACCTCACAACAAGGCAATGAATAAAAACCCTAAGATCACCCCGTAGGAAGCAAATGAAAGGAACATGTTAAAATCGATGGTGCATTCGGAAGTGCAGTCGCATTGACATAATTATCGCATCCCAATTCAGTAGGGCAAACGGGCCGGCGGTCTGTCGGTCCATCGTTCGAGTTTCCTCTTTGCCAAGGGTAGGAGTAGGGGGATGAGTTTTCGAGACTGAATTCTCCTTCATCTCTCGACTAGCGAGGGTGAGCTTGAAATTGGCGGCGGTGGGGGAGGATTCGAGGTGTTGCGGAACGATCGCACGCCGACATTAAAGCCATGGGATGCTGCGCGCTGGTTCGTTAATAATTTCAGGAACCGACCCGCGTAGCTCGCTACGGAATGGAAACTCCGTGGGCTTTTATCTCTGTTGTTCCCGGGCGCTCGTTGTCCCGGTGCCACGTTTCTCGCACGCTTCGAATACTAACAGGAAAAGGCGAAGAGGCACTTATTCCCGGTGCCGTTACGATGCTCCTCGACTAGTCGGTCTATCGCTTTCGCGCGCGTTTCCGTTACGATGGAAGGCTCTTGATACCGAACCACGCGCAATTGTTATACGATGACGCAGCTACCTTACATTTAAGGGCCATTGCGCTCAGAAAGATAAAACACAAAAATGTGCGAAATGAGATACCCAAAGCACCAGAGATTATTTCGATACTCGCTCGCTTATTATTCCAAGCAAGTTTCCTTTCTCCCTTCTTCGCACTCTTTCTCTCGCTTCTCCATTGAATCGAAGAGTTGGTGAAAAATAGAGCATCTTATTAGATTTCCATTACTTTAAAATTGATTTTTTTTTCTTTCGAAGAATATATTCGTTTTCTTTTTAGAATTTTCATTTTTTTTTTTTTAATTAATTTAATTTTTTACTGATAAAGAAAAAATGTCTGGAATCGCATCTTTTATAATGAATTTTGTCTTCTTAAAATATGTTAAGAGTATTATTTGTTTATACATTTTTTGTACAATAATGTCTCATTGTTTATCCCATCGTTTACTTTTACGTACTTTTATATATAATACACTTGCCCATGCTTTTTAAGGCTACTTTAGAACTTCTGCGAGTAATGGGTACTAAATTTTATTTGAGTAGTTTTGCGAAAGATGACGTGGAATATCGTTTGTGATTTTAGGGAGTCCATATCCAGCTTTAAGCACTTCTGGTTTCATTTCATGCGTTATACACTTTTGATATGCTTCATTATTCATTTTAAAATGTAGTTTACATGCAAAAGAGTCGTATTTCTAACTTTAATAATTCTATTAAAATTATTTCTTAAAACATACAAATGTTTACTGTAATTTTATTTTCTTTTGACTGAACTAAGATTTTCCAGTTTATTAATAATGATAAAAAATAAATTTATTCATTCATAAATTTTAAAAGGAATCAAAGAATTAAATATTCTTTGATGCTTTTTCAAATACTAACCTTTGTTAAATAAATGATTATGTACATTTTTAACTTGGAACATAGAAATAATTCTTCGCAGCTTTGGAAATTTAATTCTATACTCCTAATTCACATACTAATCTTACTTATAAATAGAAATATTATTTCCTCAGTTATTTGCAAAGAATTCTAAATGCTAATGTATAAAATGTTAAAAGTCAACACATGAAATTCCAAATAATTAATGATGTGAAGCGTAATTTCTGAAAAAGAAGATATATGTATTTGGATAATGTAAAGAGTAAGATGTGAGCACGTAGTATTATCTCCTCGAGTTCAAACATAATACTACCAATTCACCTCAGTCTCGTAATTTTCAAAATCTACCTTCTCTCTAGAGCCTGAAAAATCAAAATCTAAAAGTTTAAAAATATCTCATAGGATTCACTTACGTTTTTCAACTAAAATATTCACTCCTAATTATTTCATAAATAATTAAGTAGAATAAATGATTTTGATTAAAAATGAGTATTTGATTCTAGTTTGACAAATGTTGCAGAAGTGTTAATGAATCTCCAAAATGACTATAATTAAATGTATAACATTAACTAAACAGCTCTTGTGAAACATATGTACTAATTTAATATGACGCATATATTTTACATACATTATTGGACACTTAAACAAATGATACATATTACGTCTCTCTGCTGAAGCGTCATCGCATTACAAAAACCTTGTATATCATTTATATATACATATAACATAAGAGGCTTTTCCACTGTGAAATGTCTAAACATCAACACTTGAATTATATCACTGAAGCACACATAAACATATATTATCACTGTAACAAATTTGAAACGAGCTTCAATTTTCAATATTAATTTTTTTTTTTATTTATTGAACATTATGTTTAAGTAAAAATTAAACGAACACATAAATTACTTTCTAATTCATTAGTTAAAGAAAGAAAAAAAAAATTAAGAAGATGAGAAAATGCCAAATGACTGGATTTATGAATAAGTTAAGAAAATAAGCTAGGTTCTCGTAAATCGGAATTTAATCTCGTTCTTTGTATCGCGCTGTGTAAATGAATAATGGGTTAATTTAAAATAGGCCAGTTTAAAGTAGACAAAGGCAATGAAGAATTTTAATTTATTTGTCCTCTTGTGAATTCTTTTTTAACTACGTATTATAAATTCTTTTTCTACATATAGAATTTATTTCGAAACGAAATAGGGTATACGAAAAATAGATATATATATATATATATATATAACAAAAAATAAAAATAAAAAAGGTACGCGTATTTCAATAAAAAGACTTGAAACAAATTGAAACAGGTAACAAAATAAAAGTTGTTTGAAAGGAAAACGTATACGTCGGCCTAACTTGTGTATGTTCTTCGTGAAATGCAAATACTCGATAGGGGAAATGCCCTGTAGGCAAACGGACTTAGACTACCTTCAGTAAGATCATTTGAAATTATAATATTATTTTATACAACTATGTTGTAAATATGCTCAACTATAAATAAACTCGCTTCTCTGCTGCCGCGAATTTAACATGCATTTGAATGATCTTCATCTAATTATTAATACCATAAAAAACGTAAATTTAGTTTCTATTATTTTTAGTTAAAAGAATTAGAAAATTCAGTAAAATATTAAATAAACATCTGTCCAAATAGAACCGTGGAACAATTAACGAATAAAATTTGAATAAATTATACAAATTTCAACTAAGATCCATTGAGTCTCTTGAGTTGCTTTGATACGCAAAATTTTACAGTTGACATCTGGGTAATTCTTTTCCAAAACTTTAAATGCAGCCACGAAACTTTTCCATCTTCATTATTCAACGACTTCTTTATATTCCCTTATATGTCTTAACTTTTTTCAACCGGCTTACCCGCCGCGTCGACTGAAATAAAGATCCTTCCGTCTTGAATATAATTTATCGCATAATTCAATGATTCCGTCCAATAAATATTGGAGAAGATGTACAGGCTGTAGCTATTATAATAGAAAGCACAAAAATAAAGCTGCCAAAGCGAAGAGCAACAATACAGACAACGATCTGTGCACAAGCTCTTTACAAAATCCTTCTGCTCCTTTAACAATTTTCAGATTTAATCTTTATTGATGAAATAAATTATAAAACAACAGTTATTTTTTTATTTATAATATAATCCGTTAAGTACATAAGGAAATCAATATTGCGATGTGATAACAATTTATATATGGGCATATCTCACGAACTTTAAGTTTTAGGATAAAATAATTTTTGGTACATAAAAATGTAAATTACCATTGTTTTCTGCATTTATTCGACTAAAATATACATAATTAATAAATTTCAGTTGTAGTGCAACAGTTAACATTTGTTCTAATTAGTTAAAATGCTTTTGGGGGACAATAATACACTGAGAAAAATTAAATATTAAAAAGTACCAACAGTGTTTGTAGACTAAATGCACATAATATGATATACAAATTTTACTAACACTGATAGTAAAATTTGTGATCGTGTTTGCAAAAATCGTAAATTCTAAAAATTGTATTTGAAGATAAGAAAAGAAAAGGAGTTGCATTGCATTATTATGCGCGAAGACTCACCCAAAGGAATAAGTAACGTGCACGATTATATGCAGTTACGTTAATACTCGGGACAACTCGCAGGATTTGTGATCATAATCCTCTTCTTAAGTCAGTCGCTCGTAATGTTTCGCGAGCCTGATCATACACGACGGATTTATCATGAAACGATCACGTGACTCGAATTCACGGCATTTCGACGCTTGCCGTGATTGCTATGCACGCAGTGAGTCGAGAGTCCTCCGCCGAAAATGTCATCTTTCTTTTCAGTGTTACCTAAATTCAGATTTCAGTGTGTATTTCATGTTGATGCTTTTACTTTAAAACCAAACGCACTAAACCTTCAGAATTAAATAATTTTGGGAAATGTTAGGATTTCCCACATTGAGAAAAAATAAATAGTAAAAATTACTTAATATTTTGTACAAATTACTGTTTTTCTCAGTAGTTTGAGTATATTGGTGAAAAATAGTGACTAATTACTGTTATTTGTAGCATTTTTAGAATAAATCGTAGTAAAAATTACTTTTTTTCACAGTAAAATTTACTGCTTTTCATATTAAATTTTTTTGTTTTTATTTCATATCCTCAAAATACTTAGAAAAAAGTAATTTTTACTATTTCTTTTTTCTCAGTGCAGCTGTTTAATAATGGTCAATTCTATTCTATCTTAAATCTCCTGTTAAGGGACACTGTTTTCAAAACTATTACGCAACGAATTTCGTTGTTTCGAAATTATTCGATATAAAATGATTGCATAACATGACCAATAGACGATGAAAATCCCATGTTCGTGATACTCTTTGCAGTTACCTATTTCAAAAATATTGTTTCGTACATTTCAACGTTATCCAACCTTCTATTTTTAGCATGTAATTCCAAAACGTTATTTTCTCTATAATCGAACACATTTCGAAGCATGTTAACATTTACAAAAGTTTTTCTTATATAAAAATACAATCTTACATAATTTCAATAATTCCATTTTCGAGTCACAAGTAAGCGTAAAGTAAGTTTCGATTTATCTTTTCATAATGTGAAATGTTGTGAAGGAAATTTCACGACGCTTTTTCCGTTACATCCAGCATCCACTGAGGAATAAATAGAAAATAGAAATTTGATAATGTGTGTATGAGAAATTATTGTAGTCTTTTAAGCGTCTTGCACAAGAAATACAAGAAAGCACGTACAAGGTGTTGGTGCAAGAATATGAGTATATATATGCCGTGAACCTGTGCCAGAGACATCGCTTGCTTGCTTATTATTTGGGGTGACAATGAAAATCCCGTTTGATATATGGAGCTGCAACTTTTTTCCTAGAAAATCAGCTAGGGACTGTATATGTACTAGAAGTATATTTATTATCATATCAAAATAGCAATCATAATAATATTAATGATAACATTTCTAGATATAATATAAAATACATTTCTACAATTTTGTTAATTAAATTTTAAACGAAGCCAATGGATTAAACAGGGACACCATTCATGTTTCGTACTGGCATTTATAACATTAATATTATTATTCTTTGTTCATTGATAATCAATTTTATTTCTGACAAAAATGTATTATTATTTTTTACCGTATGAGCCATTTTACCGTATTTCTCATTTTTTACATTTTTTTTTCAGATTAGTCAGTCATTTCAACGCAACTAAATTTTTTTTCTACGACTTTATTTTCTTTTATGAAATTATTTCTTCCATCTAAAAATATCTGTTGAC
>JABFQA010002956.1:0-10416 GCA_022817065.1 Probaryconus sp. ZL-2020
AAGAACGTCTTCTTATTATAATTCGTGATTAACTCATTTATAAAATCAATACGGTTATTAACAAAAATTAATTAATATACCTGATTTAATTATTTACTATTTTTAGTTTTGTTAGCTTTATACATTATTCTCGAATATTTATTTCGAAGCATTATTCTAATATAAATGCTAATTAATATATTTTTATAAATTATTTATTGAATTAGTCTGGTTTATAATTCAATTAATATATGATCTTCATTTTTATAATGTATTTAATTGTTTACAGAAATTTTGTCACTAGCGTTTACAACAGACGGATGGACGTCACGTAATGTTGAAAATTATATGTCGTTGACTCTCCACTATACGACAATTAAGTTTCAACATAAGAAATTTATGCTAAGCCTGCATCCTTTTCCAGAGAGTCATACTGGAAAGAATATTTATAATTTGCTCTGTGATATTTTAAAAGATTGGAATTTAGAGGGCACCTCAGCGCAGATCTATTTTATCACAGACAATGCTGCACCCCTTATAAATGCAATTAAGTTCAACAGTGTATGGAACCGGGTACCTTGTCTTGCACATTCGTTACAATTAGTAGTAACAAATTCTGTGAAAGTAAATAAATTGTTATATATTAAATATACATCTAAATTATACACAGATAGAAAAATGATTAGTAAGCTCAAATGAAAATTTAGTTAGAAACTCTTTTCAAGTGATTTTTCGGTTGTTTTTATTAAATACATAATTAATTGAACTGCCAGAGACTTAAAAAAACACGAAATTAATTGAATATATTAATAAAATAATTTAACATAAATTATTAAATATTTTTTATAGAAGATAAAAGACTTCGAAGTAATTTTAAAAAAATGTCCAGTTATTGTCAGTCACTTTGCTCATTCGTCTCAGGCACGATATCAGTTAAAGAAAGCTCAACAAAGGATAAATGAGTCAAATAAACATCTTGTTCTAATACAAGATGTTCCGACGAGGTGGAATAGTCAGCGAGATATGCTTCAGCGACTAATCGACGTTAAGTCTGCATTAACTGTGGTACTATTGGAAAGAGGTAAAATATTAAAAAATCTTAGTCCATCAATTTTTAATTATTATGACTAGATTATGTTCAAAATATTTTAAAAAATCGTTAATACATGGGAAATATTAAATGTCGAAATAATGTTGCTCATCTTTAAAAAAGTTTTCTACAAAAAAGTTTCATTTCTAATCTACATTTTTTTTTTATTTTTTCCTTTTAAATTTGTTAAACTTTTTTATTGAACTGCTTTTATTATTAACTAAAGTAACAAATAATCATCGTTAAATAAACGATGAATCATCGTTAAATAGACGATAAACGAAACAGGTAAACCTGAAAATTTGAGTTCAGAAGATTGGAAGGTAGTACATATATATTGTGAGATTTTGACTCCAATCAAAGATGCTACTGTACTAATGAGCTCTGACAAATTTCCTACACTTTCCCAGTACATGCCAATGATTTTATCCTTACTTGAGTCATATGTCGATTATGACACCATTGAAGACGAAATGGCAAAAGAATTTTCAAAAAACTTCTATGAGGGAATAAAGAAGCGATTTGATTTTATTAAATCTGACGACACCTTCTTATTGGCAATGCTCGTTGATCCTCGCTGCAAAGATAGATTTTTAATAGATTCGCAAGAAAAAGATGCTGCGCGTCATAAATTGAGTTTAAAAATTCAAAGCCTTTCACCAGAACTAGGAAATGAACCATCAACCTCGCGACGAACTGAAGAAGGTATGAAATTTATAATATTTAAGGTAGTACTTGGTAGTTCTAATTTTAGTAAGTACTATAACATACTACAATTTTAATGATATTGTCTATATAGTCTTCAAGTAAACGAAAAAGTTGGATACAACGAAAAGCAGACAGTTGAATGGTTAACGATATTTAATTTTCAGAGATACTACCTTAAAGAAAAATTTATTTAGAACATAAATTATGTAAATATTGTTACAAATTGAAATAATATCTAATAACTATCAGTTTTTAAATTTTAAGTTAAATAAATTGTTTTACTTAATTGGTTTAAATGACAATTTAGAAATTAATTAAAATTTATTTTTTTCAGGTGAACCAAAAAGAAAGTTAATGAAAATTTAAAAAAATACATTTGTACAAATGAATCTGCTCAAACTAATCGTTCTTCTTTTGAAAATATACGTGCTGAAGTCGATATATTTTTAAATGGAACTCTGGAAGAAGAAACTTCTAATCCTTTTGAATTTTGGCGCATAAATAATGTTAGATTTAAATATATTACATTGGCTGCTCGGTTTTACCTCGCTATACCAGCAACTCAGACGACAAGCGAACGATTATTCTCTACAGCAGGGAGAATTGTTACGCCACACAGATCCAGTCTATTGCAAGAAAATGTTGATGAAATAGCGTTTTTACATTGTAATGCGAAATTATCCAGGTCCTAAATAAAATTACTAACTTTTAACCTAGAGCCTTTGATACAGTCAATTAATAGAATTATTTATGAAAAATATGAAATATTTTTAAAATTATGAAAGTTGAGAGTCCTCGTTAACCCTGTTAAAATTGTATAAATATGCTTTATTATATAAATTATTGATTAATGAATAAAGTAACTAGTTCTTAATATAACAAAATTGTGTTTTTTATTTCATCAAATGTTTATATTTTCATATATTACGAGTTAAATTATGCTCTCTTAATTTAAATTTTACGCTTTCAGTTTAAATTGCATGAGGAATATTGGAATAACTAACATAACAATATAAAAGTAAGCAGTAAATATTTCTAAACCATATAAGCTCAGTGATCTTAGCCTTTTATTAATTGGATATATTATCACTGAAACTTTTATTGTGTGTTAAAAATGTGGATAATAATCATTTAATATTTTTTTACATACGCTTTGAAGGTTACTGCTCAAATTAGATGGATTTTATTACTTACAAAGTGATTTAAAAATTTAATTGTAATAATTATAATCCAATTCTTAATTTATTTGATTCCAAATATATTTTGTAATTTATGTATTAGTAAGTCAAATATATTATTGATTTTTATAAAGTATAAAATTTTGCGAATCCTCATAGTATCACGTTACTCAGAGATTTTCATGCTACTTTGGTTCATATATTTTTTCACATAAAAATCGATTAGTTAAAGATTGATTAAATTTATAAACAAAAAAAAATATATCGATACTCATCGATGATGGATGAAGAAAACATAGATCCACTAGGGAAAAAGGGGGAATCAGAATCACAAGGGGAAGATAATCGAGAATTTAAAATGTCGGTAAGTGATTTTGAGGGAGATCAAGACAGTGGGAAAACATTGACACCTATGCGTAAGGCAGTCTCCACTGGAAACTTGGAAATAGATCCCTGTCCAATAGTTGCTAAAAAACGCGGTAGACCTCCCAAAAGCATCTCGCAACAGTCAATCGCGCCAGATACAACCCCAGAAAAGATCGAGGCTCGACTCATGTCGCATATGAGAAATCAGAGCAATGCAATGTGGGAAAAATTTGATGAACTAGATGCCCTCCAGACAAAACAAGATGAGGAAATTGCGAGAATGGCACAAAGCAGATTAGCACTGCTACAAGTCATTAAGTCCTCAGAAGATATCCAAGACATCCAACAAGTAGAAATAAGGAAGTTAAAAGAGGAACAAGAAGAGATTAAAAGGACAATGGAATCCCTTCCAAATACAAATACAGGCTGTCAAAGGGCATTTTCGTTAAATCCAAGCCAATACAAAGTGGAGTTACCACATTTTGATGGTTCGTCAAGAGAACGACCAATAAAATTTTTAAATGAATTAAAAGATTTTTGGCAAGTTGCCAACCCTCAGCCGAGACAAGCTGAGTTACTTGTAAATACATGCCTTAAAGGTAGGGCAAAAGAATGGTGGCGTTTAGTGCGGACACAAACATTCGATTTAAAAGACTTTGAAAATAAATTTATTGCCAGATATTGGAACGATAATGTTCAACATCGAGTGCGAGTCGAGCTGGAGACTGGTGCATTTAGACCAAACACCAGAACAACAAAGGTTGAATATGCAATTCAACAAATTAATCAAGCCCGTGACTTAATACCCCCACTTTTAGACACGCACATAATAAAAATTCTGGCTAGGCATTATTCACAGCCAATTCGAGCCGCGATCTATAGTCAAAGAATTAATCAAGTCCCAGAATTATTGGATCTATTAGAGGATTTTGATTTATTAGAACCAACCAATGATAGAAATATGCCTGATAGAATTGCAAATCCCAGCATCAATAATTACAATTCGAACGCTATAAATTCGCAAATTCTTAGGCGAAATCCACAAAATAACCCTCTTAATGCTCAAAATCAATATCAAAACCAACCGATCAATCGCGGAAATGGAGACAATTTCTCGGATAATCCGAGAAATCCATTTCGCGGAAATGGAGTCCAATAAATAATAACAATAATTCGCGAAATAATTTCGACAATAATTATCGCAATAATAATAATTATCAGCAAAACCAAGCACAAAGACAAGGATTCGGAAATCCAAGGCCAAATCCCGATAGAAATCCTAACCCGCGAATTAATAGAACGTTCGTAAATAATAATCGCGAAAATACAAACCGTTACATTAACAATCCACATCCTATGCCAGGGAGACAACCTCAAGTGAGAAACATTCAATTTAGTTCAAATGATCCTTTTATGGAATATCAACGTCAAGAAAGAAATTTAGGACATCAAGATCAAATTGAAATACCCCATAACAATCAGGCAGTCGAGTCGGAAAACTGTTAAAGCCTGACTTGACAATTAGTAATTTAGAAACAAATGAAAGATCCCCCCAACAACTAACAAGTTCAGGCACACAAGCCTCGGATCAAACACAAATTAAAAATGAAATCAATCAAATAAATGCCATAAGGGAAATAAAAAGGACGAACGAAGGTGTCCATCCCAGAATTCACTCAAATGAATTACAGGAATTTTTGTTAAAAGAAGATGAGGATAAACCTCAAATAAAAAGTCAAAAAAGTCCCCAGATTAAAGTGAAAATTGAAGAAGTTGAAGTTACAGCGTTATTAGACACAGGTTGTGAGATTACAGGTATCTCAGAACAATTTTTCTTAAACAACCGAAGCAGATTAGAACACTGCCCTAAATTACCTGTAACGGGATTGGAAATACAGGGTGCCACAGAAGGTAAAGGAGTAAAAGTAAAAGAACAAATTTATGCCAAAATAACCTTAGATAAACTTTTCATTGAAGGACCAATTATAATTGTACCAAAATTAAATTGCGATATGATAGTGGGAATAGACATTATGAAAGAGTTTCAAGCATATATCAATCTTGAAAAAGATACGCTAACGTTTGCAGGAGAAGAATCTAAAATTACCCTTAATTATTTAAATGATGAAATTGTGGAAGTACCAGCAGAGCGCTGTGCCCACGAAACTAAAATTGGAAGTTGTATTGAAATGGTGGAACCTCTGATAGAGCACCGTGTCCACTCTATTAAAAATAAATTTGAAAATTGTGATGGTATTGCCCAAAGGCCCATCAACACCCATAAAACACCCCCAAATTCTCTAAATTCTCCAGCAAGGATTAGTGCGTCTGCAAAAGATGATATTTTTAATATTAAGTCACCATCATTACAACACAAATTTGATGATCAATTTATAAAATTAAACAATTTAGATAAATTAAATTCGGAACAAAAAGATACTTTTATAAAATTATTAGAAGAATACAAAGAAATATTTAGGCCAAGGCCAGGGTTGGTTAATAATTATACACATAAATTAATCCTAAGGGATAATTCACCCTTCATCGCAAAAACATACCCCATACCAATTCATTATATAGATAAAGTAGAATCAGAAATTCAAAAATTGTTAGAGTGGGAAATAATTTCACGATTAGACTCAGAATATGTAAATCCTATAGTTCCTGTAATTAAAGCAAATGGGGACGTTAGACTTTGTTTAGACGCGAGAAAATTAAATGAATTATTAATTGGGGACAGTGAAACAATGGAGCCTGTTGAAATACTCTTCCAAAAATGTAAAAGTGTAAAGGTTATGACTAGTCTAGATTTAATTAACAGTTTTTGGCAGATTACGTTACACCCTGATTCAAGGAAATATACTGCTTTCTTACATAAAGGACATTGTTATCACTTTAATGTGGTTCCCTTCGGGCTTAAAACAAGTTCAAGTGCACTTATCAGAGCCCTTGATTTTGTGTTACAAGATATTGGAGAAAATGTCATTAGCTTTGTAGATGATGTACTAGTACTTTCCAATTCATTTGAAGAACACATTGATAATTTGAAAGCAATTTTTGAAAGGTTTAAATGTTGCAACTTAACAATTAACATTAATAAATCGAGTTTCTTTAGAGAACAGATTAATTTTTTGGGACATATATTGAGTACAGAAGGTATCAGACCTGATAAAGACAAAATTAGCAGCTATTCACAATTTTCCAAGACCCAGAAACCTCAAACAACTGAGAGGATTTTTAGGGTTAGTCAACTATTATTCAAAGTTTTCCAAGCAACATGCCAATGCAATATTACCTTTATTAAAATTAGTAAAAAAGGGACAACGATGGGTTTGTTCAGAAGAAGTACAAAAGGCTTTTGAAAATGTTAAAACTTTATTCTGTGAAACCACTGTTTTGAGATATCCAAATACATCTCAACCCTTTTATGTCCAAACTGATGCAAGTGGGTATGCATTAGGAGCAATATTGTTCCAAAGAGACGATGAACAGATTGACCACCCAATATCCTTTGCTAGTCGCACGTTGAAAGGTGCTGAGATAACCTACACCACGACAGAAAAGGAGTTACTTGCCATTATTTGGGCATTGCAAAGATTTCGATCATTTGTCTTAGGTAAAAAGATTTATTTAATTACAGCCCACAAGGCCTTGATATTTTTAAAATCCTGTAGATTGATGAACGCCAAATTGACAAGATGGGCATTGACACTCCAAGATTATGATCTGGAGATAGCCCATTGCAAGGGCGCTTTAAACACAGTAGCTGACACTCTCAGTAGACCAACTAGAGTTCAAGGGGCAGTTATAATAACGATAAAGTTATTCACATAAACTCAATCAAAAGAGATTTATCAAGAGCACTTCAACTAGATCTTATTAATTTAGCACAGACACAAAACAAAGATCCCCACATTGTAAAGTTAAAATCACAAGTTTCAACAGACAATTTAAACTTTAAAGTACAAAACAACGTATTATTAAAACTCATGGGGAAAGATTATAAAGTTTACCTTCCAAAAGAAATGGTGATACCATTAATAGATCAATGCCATGAATATTATGGGCATATGGGGTCACTCAAATGTATTAGATTAATTACAGAAGATTTTTATTATCCCAAGTTGCCACACATAATTCGATCACGAATCGCGACGTGTGACTCCTGTCAAAGGAACAAGGTTCCAAATTCGACATACCATGCAGAAATGCAGAGTCTAAATCCTACTGGTCCATCCCAAATCTTGTCAATAGATTACTATGGTCCATTGCCAAAGGGAAAATATGCAATGCAATATCTTCTAGTTACCATAGATGCATTTTCCAAGTTTATCAAGATGTATCCAGTACGAAAAGCCACTACACAGGCAACAATTAACAAAATTTTCACTGACTACATTCCCAATTATGGGAAACCAAGAAGTATTTTGTGCGATCAAGGCAACCAATTTACTTCACTTGCATGGCAAAAGAAATTACAAGATGAAGACATAAAATCAAGACGTTCGCTAGAAACGTTGCGGCAAGATTTTATATCGTAGCCGTACGTTTCTTAGCGAACGTATATTACGCCTGCCATGACAAAATGACATAAAATATAACCCGAACATAATTTTAAATTGACTATATCGGAATACATCTGTTTCCGAAGTCAATTTTTGTATATTCATTTAATTATTTATATTTACCTTATATATATATTCTCTTTCAAAAGGCTCCAAAGTCTTAAAAATTTAAATACAGACATAAAGAATTTTTTGACATTTATAAAAATGTCATTTTTCATCAAAAAATTTTGACGTATATGACGTCACATTTTCCCATTCCATCGCCAATTCTTCCCGTTGGATTGCGCTTCAAAAAATACTATAAATGAATTTTAAATTAGTAATAATTCCTGAATCATTGAGGACACATAATTCCGCGGCCTCCATCAACAGCTAAGCAATGTCCAGTAATAAATGAAGCAGTATCACCAGCTAAGAAAACTATTGCATCTGCGACTTCTTCAACATTGCCTATACGTCCTAACGCATGAGTATCTTCACTGTGTTTAAAGTATGTTTCCACTTGTTCATCGTTCCAACCCAATCTTGCGTGAAGTTGAGTTCTAATTGTTGCAGGATTTACAGAGTTAACGCGCACCTGTAAATTTGTAAATAAGTAAAACATTAATTTAATTATCTACTCATTCGTATAAAAAAAGATTTTGTACGTTATATTTTCTGTTTCAACTTCACCTGTTTGGGAGCTAAATCGAGAGCGATACAACGAGTAAATTGATCAAGAGCAGCTTTGCTTAAACAGTATACTGTGAAATTTTTAAACGATCTTATACCAGCAAGACTTGAAATGTTTATTATATTTCCTTTTGTTTCTATTAAATATGGCACTGCTAACATAGTCAATTGAAATACCGAACGTAAATTAACGTTCATTATTCTGCAAAAATAATAAACGTTATTTATACAATAATCATTAATTTTGTTAATAAAAACCATATTAGATATATAACTCATTCGATTTGAAATCATATAGTTGTCTCTAAAGTAGGGGTATAGTAACTTAATGTATATCTTTGGAGGAGGGGGTCAAAGAAATGAAAGCAAATAAAGATGGTTGATAGTAAATAATTATGTAATTACCTGTCGTATTGCTCTAAATTAGTTTGTTCTATGCCACCACTTTCCATAATACCAGCATTATTCACCAAGACATCTAATTTCCCATACTTTTCTATAGTAGAATCTATAATTCTTTGCACATCATTTTCATTAGACATTTCAGCAATTATAAGAAGAGGTGTGGGACCTGTACATTCTTCTCCCACTTTTTGTAAATTCTCTTCATTTCGTCCGCATAAGACTAAAGTTGCTCCTAACTTAGACATTTGAATTGCAGTTTCTGCACCAATACCAGAACTTGCACCAGTTATTAACACAACCTTTCCAGTGAACGACATATTTAACTGAAAATTAAATAAATTTTATCATGTGTCTGAAGTTATGAACGATTATCAGCACTGAAAATTTAAAATATATGAAAACCTTATAGATAACATTAACTATTATGTGTTTACTGTCAGCGTTAATTGCATTTACTACGACGCTAATTACATTTTTTTTAAATATATCTGTATTGTTATGAATTTTTAATTTTCAGTGATAATGATCGTTGAGAACTTCAGACAAATGTTTTATCTTAATAAATAAATTAATTATAATTCATTCATTAATTAAATTAATGAATAATAAATATATTATTGGTAGCAACATTTGTGTTTTTATTATAATTAGGAGTTAATTGCATAATTTTAAATATCTCTTTAGACAATATGGAATGGTTTTTTAAAAATTGTGAATCATTTTGCAGTTTGTATAACTGAAAATTTAATCAAATGATATGTTTGTTCATCTTGAAATGAAATTGGCAGTTTGGTTTCAGTTTTGTGGACAAATGTAGTGGATTTTGTGCAATTGTCATGCTTGTGAAAATAAAATATTCCGGCCTTGTCTACTATAGACAAAACCTCCTTAATTATTAAGTTGACGTTATAAAGAAGTAATGACAGAACTTGTTCATTAAATATGACCTTCGACTATTTTACAATGGCAACGTTCACATTTTCAATCAATATAAAAACTTGTAAGCATTTACTTACACACCTGAAAATCCTATAAAAGACAAAATAATGAATTAATTGTAATATCATTTTTTATAATTCAAGCAATAATTTCCAATTTATTAAATTATGCAATGGTAATCATTATTAACGTTTAAATACATATATGTAAAATTACAAGTTGTGTAATTTACACAAGTATTAAGTTTGCGTTGTTTAGGATTACTAACAAATTAAAATGCGTTATATTTACCAAATTTATATTAATGTTGAATATAAAAGTTTGGTAGAATTGTTTCACTGAAAATCAGTAGAATAATGTTCTTTGATTGACGCAGAAACTTTAAATGATCCCCTCCTTACTGAAATTATCAGTTATATACAGAATATAGATAGAATTTGTTACGAAATTGATTGTGCATTATTTATCCATGAATATATACATCAATCAAGCAGTCTAAAATAAATAAAAA
>JABFQA010002957.1:0-10410 GCA_022817065.1 Probaryconus sp. ZL-2020
TATTTTTTTTTTTTTTTTTTTTTTTTTTTTACAGTAGTAGAAGGGAAGCATAAAGATATTTTTCCTTCAGGTTGCCTTTAGCGAAGTTATCTCGACTCGCCTGGAACACTGTTTGCAATTAACCCAGTTATCCAGAACTAATGGGCATTCCATTAACGCGCTCCTGCATACGAATGTGATACAGTCCGCTCGTACGCGTGCATAGTGTCACATTTAATTTATGTGCTCGGTGAGAAATAAATTCTCCAGATCACAATCAGCCGCGATTGTAACGCGACGAAAAACATTGATATATTGCTCGTTCTTTACGATAAATATCATCATTAAGTTATAATGAAATGTGATGCATTGGTCATTGTTAATTGTCATTTTTATTGACATTTTTCATACCTCTTTGCATCTCATCTGTTTTGAATCACCATCATGAAGGAACTAACTGTGAAATAACGGAATCTATTTATAGTCCATCTATCAATATTTTTTTAGACGACAGTCATCGTTTTGATATTACTTCCATTTTAATGGTCCGAATATTTATAGAATAAAACCTATGGTGTTTCTTGAAATGATATAAATTTATGTTTTTAGTATTATTTTATGAATTATCAATGGGATATTAATAGAATTCATTATGACCCATTAAGTTTGAACTGGCAAAAAACTTTTGCTTTATCACAAAGTTGGAAATGTCTTCCTATAATAAAATTTACCTCAGTATTTCCTTTATCTATACATACAAAAATTGGTAATTGTCTTGCCTCAGTATTACCTCTTGAGAAAATTTATAAGTACACGTAGAAAAATGTTACTGTAACTTTTACCATAATTCTGGGCAAAGCAGACTTATAAGTCAAACTGAAAAAATAAATGCTAAAAATACGGAAAAAAATTACCATAAAAATAGTACATGTTCTAATAAATACTCAATTATTTCAACGGTTATCAGAAAATTTACTATTTTTATGGTAAATTTTTGCTTTTCTGCTTTGCCAGAATTATGGTAAAATTTATATTAAATTTTTCTGCCTGTAATAGATACGATTATAAATAAATCCACCTAAATGAGTGTTGAGTTGAATCGATACAATACAGGATTGAACGGAAGGCGACAACATCAGTGGTCATGTTCTCCATCAAGCGTAATGTGCTTTGAATTTCGCTCTGTTTTCTAGCCAGCAGAAGCATCCCTATGCTTACAGTGGTTGACGATCTCATTATGGCGCAAAAGAATGGTCCAATTCTTATTCGATACAAATTATTTTAAACTTAAAACAAATTACGATATAAAAAAAAAATAATTAAAGATTGTCATTTAACGTTGTCGTTAATTAGAATAAAAGCAACGGTTTTTCATGAATGAAACAGAACGGTGAATTGGCCAACGGATAGTGAATGAAAGAAATTGAGAACCACTGGCGTCGCCCACGCTCCATCACATTCATTCAGCTCTTTGCTCAATCCCCACACACCAATTGCAATACGCTCCTGCTCTGACAACATTTTACATCCTGTATCACCCTACGCGCACCTTATGACGTCATACCAATTGGAATAGAAATAAGTTCACATCTTCATTTCGCGAAATCTTTTTTCTATTTTCTCGCACATTTAAATAACTTGGGATGATATATTATGCGTAACTCTCGCAACGTATATTTATGTCGATGATCACAGTATTTCTCAATGTGTCGAACTACATGCGACGAAATAATTATGTCTCTTTGATATTTATTCCTCAGTGCATTTTTTTATCTGTCTTCCTTCGTGTAATACATTAAAATAACTAAATAAATATCTAACAATCGTCCCACTAACTGAATGAAAAAAAAAAAAAAACTTGTATTTCCATTGGCTGTTTTGCATGTTTCATGTAATTGCAATTCTAAAGGAAATCAGTGTCGTCCAAAAAATCTTCACCACGTAACAGAAAACTTTGCAAAATAAAAATTTCCTCTTCGTGTAATACATTAAATCAAATAAATTCCTAGATTCCCTGAAAGTGGAATAGAATTCACAAAAAGGAAATATTCAAATCGCGTTTCGTGTCGCGGATCTCGTATCACGGAACCTGGTCGAATCGGTCAGACAATCGAATGTGGATCATTTACAATAAAACGTGAATCACGTCGTTTAGCAGTATCCCTAAATCGTGACTTTTTGAAAAGCACCTGTCTATCTCATCGAAGTTGTTTGCACTCGCAGCCATTCACAAGCACGACTTGTCCAGGCATTGTGTGTATATGTATATAAAACTCGGTGTGTAAGATCATCTCTATGATCTATGCGCGCCCCGGTGAAATGCACGTCCTCTGGGGCATAACTGTACCGCGGGTATCAAGAGATTAGATGCGCCGTTGCGGAATTGCAACTTAAGAGAACAATGCAACTTAATAGCACGCTCTCTTCTCTTCTCTTCTCGAGGTTCTATCCACTTGTCTATCACTAGAGGCGCATACGCAAGCCAGCCAACGTGCCGTATGTAAATCCCGTTGTCACAATCGGCCCTCTCTTTCTCTTCCTCTTCCTACCCGCTACGTACGAGTTTACAACTTTTTCTACTCGATAATATAAGAGAATAATGCCGTCGAAGTAGACGGAACAAGAATAACGGAAGAGAAGAAGAATTTATTCTTTAGAATGTGATCGCCTTTCGAGTTGAAAATTAACGAAACAATCGGTATTCTTTTTACACTCAATCGAATGACGTAAAAAAATATACAGAGTGACTTTTTAGAGTCCCATTGGTAATTGGACTGTTATTGAGAGTGCAACAACAGGTTTGATGGGAAATTGGCTTTATTAATTTCTCAGTGGTTGATTGATGGTAATACCCGATAATAAGACGAAGCCGCAAACCCGGCCATTACTCAACAGCTCTCTTTCCGCGATGCATGTACTCGCGCTCGCGCGCCTTCCTTTTAAAATGCGCAACACACACGGCGGCCCTTACTGGAACCGGAATAATTTAATGTCCGAGCGCTGCCGACGCGCGTCGCGCATATATTCCATTCCATTCCATCCTATTTTCGTCCCTCAACCCCGCGCAATGATTGGTCGCGATACGCACCGGTTTCACAGCTTCGGCCAGGACGGACGGACTGCCGCTGCTATATCGTATTCGCGCGAGAGTTGATTACGAATAAGTTAGACGCCATTATCTAACGGGGTTGATAAACGCGCCGCTAACGCAGCATAATGGATTTGCATAACGAGAAATATTCTCGTTCGTTAACGTGAGCTCGCTCGGTTGTTGTTGTTGTTGTTGTTGGCCTGTTGCGTTACGGCTCGTGTGCCTCCGGCATTATCATTTTAACCGGGGATATTAAAGATGTATCGATAAGCGAACACTTTTTTTTCGAACGCGCCAAAAAAAAATTCGTCGACTCCTCGACAATTCGTTCGACTGCAATAAAGAATTCACTAGTTTATTCGTTTGGTTATCGCAAAAATTATATAAAGCAAAATGATGGCGTGCTTTGAGATAGGAAAATAATGTCAGAAATAATTATAATAATCGAAGGATGAAAGATCTGTCGTTGAGGAGGCAATTTGAGCAGTTGTAATCCGCTTACAAATAAGACCGAGCAATCAAGCTGGTGACGGGTATCCATTGCCCTGAGAACGCGAAATCACGGACTGTCGTCGACGGACAGAGAGACTTGTCGTGTCGATAAGATCGCGAGAGGGTACTGATTAAAATTCCCAGCATGCGAACTTTATGGGTTACGCATACGCATACGCATAAGTGAGGCCAGCTTTGGATTCAACTTCGCCAACTGAACCAGCGTCTAGGTCACGATCGAGTGACGCCACGTCAAACTTCTTACAAGGCCCCTCTTTAAGGCCCCAACCGCTTCGTCACTTCCAAGGATTTCGCGAACAAGACCAGGATTCTAATGGAGTCATAATATCACTCAAGGACATTTCATTTCAGACGCACCACTCAAATTAACAAAGCATAAAGACGGGCATAATTTATTTCGTTTCTTCGATTCGGAATTTTCGTCGAATCAATTTTAATGGCGAATCATTAGAGGTTTAATGTGACAGATTTTTTTTTTTAATTGTTCTTCACTTTTTATGAATGCTTTCTGAAAGTTTGAACGGATTAAAGCAACTACGATTTAGGGATTATTTTGGAGTTTTATTTCCCAATGAAAAGAGAAACCTTTCTTTCTCTCTTTTTTTTTTTTTTTTTTTTTATTTCTTCTCCTTATATTTCGCCTTCGCAGGTATTTTATCGCTCTGCTTTCCAAGAATTCACTTGACAGAAGTGTGCACCCAGTACAATCTCTGACGATTTGTTGTTTTATGGCGGGATAAACTTCGTATACAACTTGGGATGATCGTAAGAGATTCAAGGGACGTCATCGCTACATGCCATTCGGTTGTTTCTTTCGTAAATTACATGATAATTTGCTAAAACCATTAATGTGACGCTAAATAATATTCCTAGTGCCATAAACCACGTTAGTTCTTTACAACTCTTTATTAAACGTTGTTCTATTAATACCAATTTTGGTAAATATTGAAATGTATCTGAAGAAAAAATGTTTGCAAATTTTTATGTATTGATGTATGATCAATACACTTGACGTCACGGTTTTGTTCCATACAAATTTACAAAGAATTAACGTTTTATTTCAAAAGACGATGACCACAACTAGTAAAGAAAATGATACCAGTTCTGCAGTATTTTTATGTTGAACCAAGAGATGACATCAGATTATAAAATAGCCCCGAAAAGACGTGGGCATTGAAAGACAACAACAAGTTCAACAGTCAGTCTTTCTTTATCTTCGTTTAAAAGTGAAAACTCATTTCGCATGCGACACCACCGGAATAATATCGCCGAATGTAAATATTCCGAGAATAAGTTTTTTATGCGCAGTAGTTGAAGCTTGCAAATTCGAAACCTTCAGCTTCACGCCAAAAAAATATATTTCACTGCTCTCGAAAACGACAATCAAAATTGATTTTACCAAAATTATTTAAACAATCACGCCCACAAAACCAGTCCCACCAAAAGTAGATTCTTTGTGAATTGAACAAAATGAATTCCAAAATAAGATATACGACGTAATATAAATAATGGTCCAAGATTCTGTTTAGAGATGGACGTAGGTGTTTTGGTGCCGTCTGGATTGGCGGGGGTGAAGGAAGGGGGTACCTACGGTGGTATCTCAAAGTAAGCTAATCTATTTATACGAGTGAGCTTATACGCTGTACGCTGACTATCCGGTCAGCTATCCAGTGGGCTCCTCAATAAGGTAGGTACTCCTACAGGTAGGAGGCAGCCGCGTCGTGATTCAGAGCCAATTTTTCCACGTGGACCAGACGGTGGCTCTCCGCCTTTCCGTCTGTCTTGCTGTTACCGGCATCGCTAATGTCGAATCGTGAATCTTGTTGTCACCTTGATCGTCACGGCGACCGTCTCTTTCGCGGCAACTACACACAGATCCTTTAAAGGCGAGCCAGCGAGCAAGCTCGTCTTTCCGCCTGTAACGACGACGTATTCCGCTTTATTCAACGCCAACCCCATGTTGCTGCAATGATTCACTGGCTACTGAATTTTCCAATGACATTCATCCTTATTCATCCATCCTTATTAAAAAAATGTCCTGGATTTTTATAACAGTGGTGGAATGGATGGAAAACATTAGTCCCTTTGAAAAAAAAAAAAAACAAGATTCTCAAAGATAATGTTACTTGTGCAGAAAGATGGTTCTTTTCGATGATTTAGCATTGGTAGAAATGTAATCTTTAGATAAAAATAAATTTCAACCTCTAATGGTACAATATATTTCAAAGATATCTTCCCATATTTCATCTAATCCTGAAGATATCCTGATACTGCGATATCTTCTGTGAACATTAATTGGAATGGTCATTGAGATAATAATCTTGAAAAAATACCATAAAATATGGTATTAGGGTTTACGTTCTCTATAAGGCTCACAATATCTCAATTAGAACTACTCTAAATAAGGAATGGATGAATATCAATGATCTAATTAAAGAAGATCTTTTATAAATTGCACACGTCTAAAAAATGAATTAATTACTATTGTGTACAATTGAAAATCCTTAGAACAATTAGCATATTTTCTCTCTCCTTTAACTTTTACTTTTCTTAATGTCTTTAACTACTTCTAGAAATTACTTGTATTTGTTAAAAGTCAAAAGCGAATAACTGTGAATGTGAGAAAATCTTACATCTTTTTAACGTTATGAATAACAACTGTTCCATTCAACAGTTCCCTCGCAAATTAGCGCAAACCATCATCATCATCTGAATTGCACTTAATCGTCCTTTAATTCTTTCCAGATTATTCATAAAAAAGGGAAATCTTCGCAATGCAGTCTGTAATGTAATTAAACCGACTTTAATCATTGTTTGTTCATCTTTAGAATGAAAATTTTTTTCTTGTTACAGAACAGAAGCAATGGCCTTTTCATCGTCTCTTACAAAAGATATCATGTGATGTTTTTCTCCGTCCTGTTCTGGCAGATATAAAATTCAACATGAGAAACTTCCTATTGAATCCAATAAGCGTGAGTAAAATGATATTATTATTATTTCTGTAGCAAATGGTTATAGCGATTGAATGGTTCATGAAACCACAGTTGACATTTCGTTGTCAAAGTCATCTTAAAATTTGTATTTGCGGACAATACGTTTGCGGTACAATAAAGTTTCTCATAAAGAGAAAGTACTTGAAATACTTGAACGAATGTCAACTCTAACTTTCCCCCTTTGATAATGTCACTGTTGGTTATTGTTAACCAATAAACGCTGCTAAACATCATTTGAGTAAACAGTTTGATCTGAAATGAAGTTTTCCGATAAAACTGTTGAAACGTAAACACGCTCGTATGACAATTATCTTAATATTAATTAAATTTTAAGATGTTTAAAATAATGATAAAACAACAAAAAAATTATTATATTTCATAAAGCCACGCCCAGAGATAAAATCACATCTGTGTCCATACGATATTTGTCCGATATATAAAGTTCCACGTAAGAAAGAATGTGCGAATTTAGCTCTGGTTAAAGGAATGTTAAAATAATGATATGGTTTAATTAGTTGTGCGAAAATGAATTTGAACGTCCAATAAACTGAAATAATAAAGAATTGTTGGGTAAATTTTGAGAGGTAGGATTACGCCAGGAGGGATTTGAATTGCGCTAATGGAATGGAGTTGGGTCGCTTGTAAAAATGGTTCGCGCAGAGTTCGGATCGTTTGTGGACCGCTTACACCGACAGATGGGATTATCTGATCTTGAATCTAGCAGGGATGACTCCACACGTATAATTGCCATCGCGACTCGGGAACGAGCCAGCCATCCAGCCTCTCTTATTGGCGCGAGCGAGAGATCACTAGATGAGGGGAGAAAGAGAAGGAGGGATAGAGGAGGAGAGAACGAGGGGGGAGAGTCAAGGCTGTGAACTGGGAATGTGCGTGCAACTATGCTACCGAGACCTTTTATTACTCCTGATGTCCGAGCCCCCTGCCGGCCGGCGTGTGCGCGCCGCCATCCAACGCATCGCATCCATATGAATCTGCGCGTCGTTGATAACGATCGCCACCAAGGCTTGCCACGCATTTTTTTCTTCCAACAGGCACCTGTCCACCCGGAGATAGAATAATGAATCCAACTCGAAAGACGTTCTCTAGCATCTTCTCCGCAGCCTCTGATTGGACCTGAACAACCTGGTACTAACACTTCTAGGAATTCTAGATGGGCACCGTCAATCTCTACACGCACAGAGAGATTTTGCCATGATTCTGCAAATAATTATTATTACCTCTCAAATGCCACTTTACTGTCTTATCTTATGATAAGATGAATGAAAAGATAATCCAATGAAAGATACCGATGGAAAATTGTTTGGAAATCAACGAGGATACATAAAAATGGTTCAACAATAGTACACATTCGGGATAGTAAAATAATGTATTCAAATCCTGATACTTGCTTATGACTAAGCAAACAACTTTTGGCAAGAAGTAAAATTGAGCACAATTGTTGTAGCTTTTTATTGTGGCAATAGTTGTTGGCGTAACCATTATATAAAACTCGTGATCTTAAACTGGTCTTAAAAAACGTGCAGTTGAGGAAGATCGATATCATCCAGCACGCAGATTCTATCTGCTTCTTCTCCATCGTTTGGTCGCATTCTAGAGAGAGCGATGAATGTTTTATTGTAATGCGAAACGGAGGGATGCTTTGATGGTGAGCCAGAGGGAATTTATTGTTGAATTTGATACGAATATAAAGTAGAAAACAACGGGCTATGTCTATGTCAATAAGGATCGTGCTCGGAATAATCTAAATAGCGAAGATCAAATGTTCGTTAATGACGAGATTCGCTGACTAAGATTTATCATTGATATTTTGTTCCGTTGTCATCAGGTGGGAGGGAATTCGCGTTTTTCTCGCAGACAACAACAACAATAATGCACTGTTCTCGTACTGTATTGTCAACGCGTCTTAATATTCATCGCGTGTTTCGCGAGAGTGCCTTTTGGAATAATATTTATGTGTGCCATTATCCATGCCGTTATGACTGAAAACTCAGTGTTTATTGTTATTGTAATTACTTTGACTATGGTTATGGTTATTGTTACTACAAAGGAAAATGGATGTTATGGGTCTCAGGATGATTATGTTCCAACATTTTTGCTAACTTAAACGATGTATTTATGTTATCATTTTATGTGAACATTCTACTTCTGACAAAAATCGTTGATAGTGATTCTAAGCGTCTCTTCTATGCTGGACGTTATGGATATGGGGGCATTAGATGTTCTTTTTTCTGAATGAATAATTCGTTGCAGAAAATCTTCAAGAACAAAGAAGTGTTGAATGTTGAGCGTTGGATACAAATAAATAGTTCTTTTTTCTTTTTCTTAATTTGATGACTCAACAAGAGGCTTCTAAATTGCGTCACGTCGTGAACGTGGATTCATATTAATTACATAATATGATGTATAAAATATAATTAATTGCGTTTGCGAACAAAAGGTTGAAAAGTTCTCACGTACACCGTAAAACATAATGTAATAATAATGCATATTGTGAAGAAGAGTTGTATTAAATCGATTGTTTTTATTTTCTGGAATTGTGTAAATATAGAGTTTTTAGATCTATATATTGATAAGGTGAACATTATATTTTTCTCAACAATGTATGTAATGTAGAGTATTCTCTCAATCTTTTAAAAAACGAAATAAATAATTTTCAGAATAAATAATAGTACATGTCAATAGAAGAAGAGAAGCAGAGTTGAGCGATTTGGTAAAACTGAAATAATGTTTGGCAGTCGTTAAAAAGCATTGCTCTGAAATGTTGATCCGAGTGCTTACGGGGTAGTGCTCTTGTGTTTCTTATTTGCTCCCTAATTCGACATTGAGTCACTAAGAGGATTACGAGCGCGTAGCCTTGGCGCAAACGAGCCAAGCCACGCCGCTTATTATTTCGTGACGAGCGAGAATCGTTCAAGACTTGACGCGAATTTCTTTCGTACAGCGTCGTATCTCACTCGAACGAAAACAGTTACCCGTGACAACGGGGCAATGTTAGCTGACAGCAAACGAATATATCTTCTTTTACCGCTTCAGTCTGCTTGACTTACCTCTCTGGTACTTAGAGGATTCAAGCTCATGCTCCTTGCGCTCTTTCGCGACACGTGTTTCTTTCTACATTCTTCTATTTTCCACCATTGCTGATGGCCTTCCATTAAATTTCATTATTACATATTTATCTTTTCTATACCACTGACAATTAATTGCAATTTTTGTTCGACAATTAGTTGCAATTTTTGAAAATTTTTGATATTCAAGAGTGATTTCGTATTTTCGGATAATTATTACGATTTGACAGTGACAGTTCATAAATCAGCGAGTATTAGCCTCGGTCTTAATTTCACATGTTTCTTTTAATGAAACGTGCGAATTTTTTGCCTCGTTATTCCGAACAATGTAACATTGTTGCATTGCTCGTTCCCTCTTACTTTCCATCGAGGCACTTTCTTGTAATATATTGCGCGATTAGTCCACACGGCGAATTAACGAATACAGCAGAGGATCTTGCAGTGAGCGAGTAGTTGTGTAACGGCAATCGCAACCGGAAGGTATGCTGATCGAGGGACTTGTGTGTTGTGTACACTTTCACTTGAGTCGAGTCACTCTCCTCGCGACACTTTCCCGACGACTGCTGGATCTTTTAAGAATCCACTTGTGCTTTTATGGTAAAGCTCTTTTTTTTTTTTTTTTTTTTTTTTGCGAACCTTTCCAATATTTTCCTTAACTTTGCTTCATGACTTTTAAACCTCTATAGCAATAACAAGACAATGCAACCATTGTACAAGAAAAATGATAATTTTTCTGCGATGAAAAAAA
>JABFQA010002958.1:0-10409 GCA_022817065.1 Probaryconus sp. ZL-2020
CGCAAAATTTAAAAACATATATTTGTTTAAAAAATTGCGTCAAACATTTAATCGATACGTCAAAGATAATTGAAGGGAAAATGTTCGTTAATTTGATTTTGCTGAATGAGAGTCTGCGATAACAAACAATGTAAGCTGACACGATGAAAAGTTGTCGGTTACATTATTCTTTGGGCAAGCTCGGTTCCAATTAATGTTTGGGCATCGTCGTGGCAAGCTCAAGATAAATTCAACCGGTCGTCTCTATATTGATTTCAACGACGAATGGCAAATTTCATCTCTCGGAGGAGCTCGTCTCCAAAAAAAAAAAAAAAACATTTTTTACCTTCTCATTACGTTCAAATAATCCTTAAAAACAGAACGTTCTTTGTTAGAAACGTTTACACGTTAATCATACGCGGCCCACTGTAAATTCCCTTTGGGCGAAATTATGAAACATATATTCACAGCCGAGTTTCTTTTTCCTCGCAACGATACGTATTTCCTGAACAAATGTGCCTTAATAAAATTGAAAGAAATTTAATGATAACGTATTTATTATATAACATAAAAGAAATTTCTTTGTTCGTTATTTAATTCTTTCGAACTTTTTTTTCAAGCGGAAAATTAAATATTGAAATTCGAAATAAACAAAAAAAATGAATTGGTTTTTAAAATATTTGTTTGCAGCCATTTTGACAAGCCTTTTGTAATTGTCAGGTAATTTTGAAGAAACAGATAATTTGAAAGCACAGCTTTGTCTATTTTTAAGTGTGAAAATATTGGGAATCAACCGCTTCAAATGTTATTGGCGAAACTAAAAACAGTTTCACTGTTTTATACTTAAAAAAAAGACGTTTTGCGAACGTGAAAATTGTCTGATTTGCGATTGAATTCCCTTAGACATTTATTAATAGATTCATTAACTCAAGTCTTCCGAATTCGTGCAGTCCTAAAACTTATCCCACAACACACTAATTAATAAACCTATTACTAATCGAACGAAACCACATGATCAATGTTATTTATAAAGTTATTAATTGTTTTTTTCTTTCTTATCTCAATTTTCTCTTATCTGACAAACTGCTTTATAAGTTAGAGCTGCGTTAACCTCGAGAGACTTTAATTAATTTGTATCTTGTTAACATTAATTTAAATTTTGAATCGTGTGCCTGTGTTAGTGAGTTGTTCGGGTAGTGCTTTTCCTGGTAATTGGATGGATATTCGGTCTCGATACTTCGGCGACTTTATATTGCGTTCCCTTAATCAATGATTTCGTAATATTTGTAATATTCATCCTCGAAGACATACAGAGATACTGATTGGTTCTTACAGTATCTATTACTCAATCGTTGAAAAGGTTTCTTCTTCTCGAGATTTTGGACGTATTTTCAAATTACTGTATATAGAAATTGACAAAAAATTATGATATCTAAAATATATCATTAAAGAAATTGAAAATCGTTTCTTTAAAAAGTTTTGAATTGAAACGACTGAAATTTAGGATACAATAATAAAAATCTTAAATTTTTTTTTGATTTCGTCGCAATTAACATCGATTGACTCTACGTTTAGGAAAAAAAAGATGTCTTATTATTTTTCTGTCGTGTCGACAAAGTTATTTTTCTAGACCCTGTTTCTATCATTGCACTGCCTCTCGCATTCTTTGATCACACACTCCAGTCGATGGAAACTCGTTGATGATAAAGTGGCAGGCATATTGCTTTCCTTCAGAACAGTAATACATGAAACCCTCTTAGATTACAAGCTATAAAGTATGGTTCTCTTGTGTCAAGAGGGTGAAAAGCAGAAAGAGAAAGAATGAGATAGAAAGAGAGATAGGAAAATGAAAATGATCGAAAGATGATCTTTCGTCTCCTTAATGAAGATTTTCATTTCTTCAGAACGAGTGTTTTACAACATTTCCCCTCCCTGGAGTGTCACTTTTTCCTCCCTAGGGAAGAAAAGGGAATACTCGAAGAAAAGGAAAGTAGGACAGAATTCAACTTTAATCTTCAGCTGTAATTTTACAGTTTTTCTTGCAGCGTATAATTTAATAAGTTTATACATTTTCGTGTAAAGTATGGTGTGTTAAGAGGGGGTTAAGGGTGGATCAAATTAGGAAGGGGAAAACAGTGATTGGGAAGACGAATGAAGATCCAGGAGTGTGTGCCTGTGAGGAAGGGGGGGGGGGTCGCGTGAAAGAAGAACTCGGGTTATACTGGAAGGGTAAATTGAATCGACTCGTTCGATTTGATCATCACCTATTTTGTGATTCTCGTAATTAATGGGGCTCACGAGAAAGCTCAATAGAATGCCAGGCTCATTTGGCTGATTCCTTGTCGTCTGGCTGCAAATTAAATACGTGTCTTCTCATGGATCACGAGACCATTTCGCTCATCTTATACCATTAACCTGGCATTTGTCTTAATTAAAGCGAACCCTTTCTAATAAACTTTTCTTTCATCGGAGATGAACAAAAAAAATTCACTATAGATGGTCCTTTTTTTTCATAAGTGTTGACACACGAGGAATAAAAATGTTTATATTTGATTTTAATAGAGAGATTGGTATCCGTATTTTTATATACTTGATTTATAAAAAAAAAAAAGAGTTAAATTTGTTGTGGATGAATAATTTTTCTTGAACACAATTTATTCGTGTCATTAAAAGACAGATGAAAAAATTGACGTTTCTCTTTCGTCAGTACAAATCTGAACAATATAACCGAATTCGTAATATTCCGCATTGTCATAATAATCGTCTCGGCGTCGAATTAGTGAATTCATAAGTTTTGCATAAGTGCGGCATTCCCAATGATTTATCGACTTTGCGAAACTTCAAACTTCCACCTGTTGAATACGGGGACGAATAACATTCGACGTCTCGAGGTTGCATACAGACACGCCAATGGAAATCTTAGCGTTTCACGCCAAGGAAGAAAAATTCTTCTACTTGCCCCACATTCGTGTTGTAAAATTCACGAAAGAGTACGAGGGAAATAAGGAGACCAACAAAAAAAAAAAAAAAAACATGGAAAGAAAAATAGAAACAGTCCTTCAACACGTGCCTCTCTTCAACGCATCTAATTAAAAATATTACTTTCTGTTAATGAACGTTTTTTTTTTCCCCATATCGTATATGACGAAAGAAGATTAACGGCCAATTATCACAGAGAACTCGAGTGTACATTGAGCGTGGCATTTTATAATTAATTCTTGCTGACTTAATTTTTTATCGTTTCAGTATCGTGAGAATTATCGATAAAAAAAAAAATAGTTTCACGCCAACTCCAAGCAATTGAATCCGCTTGAATTTAGGAGGTGAACAAATTTCATTAAGAATGATTTTATGTTTTATACGAAAAACCAGTTCAAAAGGCGATTTGACCTTGTAATGTCCTTGAAATGAACTTCGAATAACCTTGAAAGTAAAATGCCCCGTCTTTCGTTATCCTTCGAACAAACAATAATGACCCGATAATCTTCTTTCCCATATCCCGTCTAACAAACGGCAAACATCAAAATTCAAAGCGACCATTGACTTTGGGGGAATTAAGGAAACGCGAAAGCCCTGATCCTAAATCAACAAGTTTGCACGAGGGATTTCGAACTCCGGCGTCTTGGTGATTGAGTTTATTCGTTCCTCGAGTGTCGAACTGTCTTCTGGCGATTGCAAACGAAAACTTTTGCCAGAATTCAAATAGAATCCAAAGCCTAACAGTACAATGCAATTTGTTCATTTGGGGTGAAACGTTAAACAGTAGTATAGAAATGTTTTCCTTTTTATTAGTTATTGCAGACATTTTTCCAAAATTCTTTTTATTTTTTTATTTTCGAACAAAGAACTGAACGATTGTCTTCTGGTACAAATACTTTTTCTCAAATGTGAAAAATGTACAGCTTTTGGAAAATTAGTACATTTTGATGAAACTTTAACAAATGCAAAACAGAAGGATCTACATATTTAATTCGCGTGTTCGTAAAACAGATTTAGAACCGTATTTCACTGGACTATCGTCTGGATCAACTGGCAAATCTTGTCCTTTTTCCTTTTTCGAGTGTTTATCAATTTTTCACGAGCAATAATTATTTTTTCATGTCCATCGTCTATGTACGCATCGTAAAGTGACCCAACCTAACCCATCCCCTTTTCGCCGATGTATAGCATGCAACAGTTGTATTAACTTGCGGATCGCATACGATAGACTATGATTACATCACCATCATGTATTATCTAATAACGCAATCTGCTTTAGACTAACGTTTCATATAAAAGTTTAAATTGTAAAAAATACAATTTTTAACTCTGAAATTTTAATGTACAATAATTGTACAAAATTTGGTAATAGAATTTTGGAGCCAATATTTCCTGGAACAATGTCCTTGAAATGACCTTGGAATATAATATGGAAACTGTGCTCATCAGCTCTAAATTAGAAATCCTTAATTTCCTCCATGACGAGTTCAAAACTCATTTTAAATCTTGAACCATCAGAACCCTCCATTAAAAATTCCATTCGTCTTCCCTAGTTTTTTTTTTCTTTTATCTACGAAAGAGTACTTGAAAAAACAATCCAAACTCAATGAAAAATTTCAAAAATCCCGACTAATCCTGCAAAGCCTAAACCAATGACCTTACGACCTCGCAAAGACAACGATATCTCCAACAACAGCGAACTTCCAGTACCAAGAAAATTGGTACAAAAATGTCGCACTAAACCTTGACCCTACTACTTTGGGAAAAAAGCTCTACTTAAGAGGACAACTATCATCTCTCTGCCGGTACCTTTGGTTCGTCTGTCTTGCACGCGGCCCTTTCGAACGTTCCTCCGCGACAGCAGGATCAGGTCCTTCGAGGCGGGCGCCATCTGGCGTGAGCCAATGTCCCGCAGCCCGGGAGATTCAAAAAGCGTTTGGCTGGCGTTGCCATTAACTCCTCATCTTAGTGCAATATAAAGGGACGAGGGGCATGGGAACTTTTCCTCCGAAGAGGCTGCGCGCATTGACCTTGAAAGCTCAGCCCAAGGTCGACCAGATTTAAAAAAAAAATTAAAAAAATGTTTTTTTCTTGTATTTTTCTCTAAATCGAGCGACGTCAACGACACGACGAGAGAACTAGAACGACGATTGAGGAAAACAGCAGCGACCGGTCCGTTCGCATCTCGACGGCTCGACGGCTCGGAGGCGACTGACTCTGTCGCCCCAACGCTTTCCTCCTGATTCTAGAGCGCTAGCTAGCTCGATCTCCCTCTTGGGAATGTGTTGCTTCTCTCGGAACGCGGCGCAGACGCCAAAAATAATCTGTCATTTCAAATACATGACCACCGTCTTCTTTTTTTTTTTTCTTTTGTTTTTTTTTCTGGTTGTATATATATATACTTGGGGCTTGTTAGGTTTGCCTCTAATTGCGACAAAACTGAGTCACCCCAAGGGCTTTTGTTCGTTCTCTCTTTCTCGCTGTTTGCAGAACGTGCGTGAAATTTCTAAGGACGATTTTTGCCAAATTTTAATACGAACAAATGACATTTGTTCGTGTAATAATGAATTAATATTACAAAAGGTGCACACGGAGAAAAATAAAAGATAAATTTTCCCATAAATTATAGGACACCAGACTTAGAAGGAGAACTATTTAGAAATTTAGAACAATTTATGGTAACAATTTCTCTGAATATACTAAATTTTCCATTCAAACTGAGATTTTGTCACAATAAGTGTGGAAATTTTTACCATAAGTTGTTCTACATTTCTACATAGTTCTCCTTATAGATATGGTTTGCTAGAATTTATGGGAAAATTTATCTTTTATTTCTCTCCGTGTGATAATTTTGCAAAAAAAGATTGTTACTTTTGCAGAAAAATATTATATCGCTAAAAATAATTTCTCGATAAATATTAAGTATACTTAAAAAGCTTTCTGGTCAGTAGTTTTTGACCCTTCGAGGGTTTAAGATTTTATGCACTGTAAAAATTTATGCCCCTCTGGGAACAAAAAGTGGCAGTGAAGTTTAACAACTTTTTGGGAATAAACAAATGTGAGAACTCTCGAGCAGAGGAAAAGAAAGTATTTCAAAATGTATATAATGTTCCTGAAAATATTTATATAACAAACAAAAAAAAACAGTTTTATTTTTCTTCTTCCTCCTCCACGTTGAACAAATGCATATGGTATACTTTTGAAAGTTTACTTAACTTAAAATTCAGTTTTGATTCCCTTCGGTAATATAAACCCTTAATTAAACACCGCATTTATGTTCTATATAGAGGTATTGATTTTCGTAAATACATCATAGTACTTTACAGTATCTCATGGGTCATATGAATAAGTGAGGCTTCATCATTCAGAGGCACGTGAATGATAACAGAAGATATGGTTTGCGGAGAAATTTCTAAGAAAGAAAAATTTAATATCCTGTAAATAATTCAAATTATATAAAAAAAAGTCCAAATGAAATTTTGGCTTAAGAATAAATGTATTGTTTGTTTCATTTCATTTACATATTTTATACTCAACAATAAAAAAAGTTGATAATCAGATTTCAACTTGACGTGGAAAATTCAAAGGCGTGGAAAATTCAGTGGCATCACAATTGATAGCCGATGGGAAATTTAATACTGTACAATATGACAGTCACAGGATCACTTTCAAAATGTTCGAGAGCTTGTCTTTTGAATTCGTCAACTAAATATAACTCCGGTCCTTATATAACCAAACTGCAAATAAAGCTTGTTGCTGAAATATCGAATTTTCTAATTGTACAATATGGCCATCTTGAATATTATAAATTTAACTTCAGTGTTCATTAACAGCAAGATTTCAAAACCTTATGTGTATAGCATACGAAATCCTATATTACTCATGCTAATATCTCTCGACATTATCATTATTATTAATGCTATTACAGTCCAAGCACTCTGACCACAATGTTCTCATAATAAGTGGATATTCCATTCAACCCAAGAGTATTTTCTATTATAACTAATTTATGTTACTCATATAAAGTAAACGTTGTACAATTTGAATGTTTAATTTAAACTGTAATAAAATGTGCAATTAAAAAGAAAAAACGGGATCAAAAAATTGTATGTCAAACTCCGTCTATATTATTTCGCAGAAATTCCATTATTCTCAAGGGCGGAGTTAATATCAAAGGCGTTGCGTATCCTTAAGGGAGACCATCATTAATAGCATATTCTCCTCTATATATCAATATCGAGATAATGACGTCACAATCGTGATAATACATTTCCAAAAATTCATCAAATCTGTTCTTTTGGGTATTTGCAAAAAATGCACGAGATGTTTGCAAAAAGTAAGATATTCGCAGAAAGTGAGTTATTCGGAAAGAAAAAGTAAGTTTTCCTCCTGAAAATCCTTTCGTCAGAGGAATCACGAAAGAAAAAAATTTTGTTTTTCCTCACCAGTGTAATGAAGCCTATCGACACCTTTCTTTTTTCCATCCATCGAATTGATTAAATAACGTTGAGAAGGCAGACTAAAAATTCATCAAATCCATATCAGACGTTTGTCGGGTGAAATGAAATTGTTGGAAAGAAAATAAGTGGACGCGTTCGAGATTACGGTATTATACGTTAAATGTCAGGGCGAAATTGTATAAAGTCATTACACAGAGAGCTTCCCTCTATGCTTTTATATCTAGGCCAGGCTTATAATCCCTGATGCATCTATTTGAAATAAGTGAACCGGATGAGAAATATAATTCTGATATATAACGGTGTGCTTTAATTTCTCGACAATGCAGATTTCGACGTTTCCTGTTTACTTTATTTAATATCCTAAATGGACTTTAAAAAATGTTTATCAAGTAAAAGAATTTATGTGCCAACTGAAAACTGTCGAAGGGATTTCTTATTGGAATCAAAAATCCTTTTTTTCTTTTTATTCTTTAATGATTGAAAAAGATTTTTTAAAAGACACGTTTTAATTTAGATTTTTTTCCTCGATAATGTTGGGATGATATTACTATTGCATTATTGAAAAATTATAAAACTCTTTGAGAATTGGGTTACTCTGGAAATCCGTTTAAATCGAACTACCAGATGAATTCGCATTTCTTACGTAAACGATTTAAATCATATTTCATGTTTAATCAGTCGTGTAAGAAATATTTCCAGATAACTTTTATGAAATGATCAGTCATTTTTTCGCTTGAATGACTATATATGTTGTATTTCTATGTGCTCGTAGAAAAAAAAAAAATAAAAATAATAATGACGCAAGGAACAATTTAACTCGAATCAAGATTTCAAAATAATGTTACATTTATTTCGTAAGGATGAAAATCTATCTACCTACCTGAATCACATTATTTCATTTTTTTTTTTGTATATTATTACATTGTATATTATTAGATTAATAACTCTTATCAAAATTAATTAAAATAATCAGAAAATGTTAAGTAAAATTTGGTAAGATCCAAATTTAGAATTATTAAAAAACAGTTAAAATATAATGTCCACACGAAACTGACTATGGAACATTTTAAAATGATATTCGAATGTGATACAGTCGTGTCGAAAGTTAGATTAATCCAAATGGAGTTAATCCGTGATTATGGATTTTAGATGGAAACTGAATTTAATATCCAATTACATGCTGCATCAATAAATAATTTTCATTTTTAATTTATAAACGTATCGATTGATTTATAATTCCTCTTATCATTTTGCTGAGAGTCAATTACAACATACGAAGTAAGCTTTGAGTAATGCAATTATTACTTTGACTGCCATGTAATTCAATATAAATGTAACTAATGTTTATAGAAAATTAATTTTCAAAGAATTTTCAAAACTGTAGACAAATAATCATTACGAATGATCTTCAGGATATAGTTTTTTAACTGTTCTTCACTAAATAAAATCTTCACTAAAGAATCATTTTTTACTAAAGAACCCTTGGAATATCTAACCATTAACTAACTTCAATAGAATTACAACATGTAATGCACGATGAATAATTCACTTAATCCGAGTTAATTTAATTACAGACTCGACCGTTCCTGAGTTCAAATCTGTTTTTCAATTTGAACAACAGCACCTGCAGTGTTATTGCAAATAATTTGCAAACACAATACGAAGGACTCGATCGGTTTCCAAGCAAACTGATGTACGTCAATGACTTAATGCCAAAGGAAAGCTCATTAAATGAATAAAAACATACACACACACACGCAATTTCGCGTGACAATATATTTGCCTTTCGCCAAATTGATTGAAGAGTGGTGCATCATTTTCAATTAATATGTGACGCGCAGCAGTCAAATTGCTGGCCGTTAGATTGTTTAGTTTATATCGAATTTCAGCCGAAATAGGTCGACGTTATTTCCAATTAGTCTACGTGATTTAAATAACAGTGGAAATGTTAAATAAACGGTTTACTTTTATATAAATTAGGAAAGCAAATGAATGCATTTTTAATTAACCGGTGAAATGTTCTTGCAAACTTTTTGTCCCCGAGGAAAGATTTTAGAGAGGTGCGAAGGATTTCGAAGAAAGGGGGTTGATACTGTTTACTCCCTAGAAAATGTCTAGATTTTTTAGCTAAACTGGTGTGGCTAAAAATATTTGGGATTCTCAGTTAAACTTATTACAATTTCAGTAAAATAAATTATCTAATTTAAGAAAACAAATATTGCTAGATTATTTCTGACTTGCAGCAAAACGTTTTTCTTGACATTGATTTCAAATTGATTGATTCACATTGATACTTGACAATTGATTTCATTACCGATAAATCATGCCTTCGATTACAAAAAAAAAAAATATACAAAATTAACTGCAATAATGAATATAATAATGATATGAAAAAAAAAGGATTTGAATTATTTTCGGATATATTGTACCGAGAAACATGATCGTGTCGGTAACGCTTCGTTATTTCCACGTACCGTTGGACGCGGAATGGAAAATTAATTACCGGAGAGAAGTTCGCGTATGATTTTGTGCAATTAAACCCGAATCTCAGTTGAAATGATAATTCATTTAATTAGACAATCGCGACGGTTGACGTGAATCGATAGACTTCCGAATGTCAACTAACGTAACGATTTGTAACGAGATAGTTGTGTCGTCCGCTTTGGAACGTCACGTTATTCGTGTTACATGATTCGCAATTAAAAACAGTTTCAAATGGAATTTTGCAAAAATAGTTAATGCTCTTTGAGCAAAAGTTCGGTAAAACAAAAGCAAAACTGAATTTAAACTAAACTAAATTAAATTTTCAAGAACAAAAAAATGAGAAAATTATTTATAAATTTTTTTTTATTTAAGGGAATTTGAGATGATTGAATGAATAACAATATGGCAAATAATTGCGGTGTCAAATTTCCAATATTCAGGTGGTCTGATTGTTTTAACATTAAAAGTTTTTATCCCCTTTTATTCGTCTTGTAAAATATAATTGAT
>JABFQA010002959.1:0-10407 GCA_022817065.1 Probaryconus sp. ZL-2020
TATGTTTGTAGTAGTTTTTTCGAGTTCGTTATATTGTTTTTGCAACTAATCAAGTTCAAAAAATAATATGGTAATCTAAGAAATGCTGATTTTATCGATCGTTTTTAAATTGTCTTCAATAATGCTTTTTTAGTGGTCATACTTTATTTAATCGAGCAGACGGGATTTATAACTTAGATAATAAGTTGACGCGATCTAAATCCCAAATTTGAATCGTCGAAGAAAAAATTGCGAAAAGACATCAAGTTTTCCTCTTGTTTTGCAATTGTAATTATTATAATGTAATTATGCTATTCATAAGAAACGAATAACGGAGAGACTGCTTAAATATTTTTCGTGAGAAAGCTCTTTCACAAGTTTGAAATGATAATAATCTTTTAATAACCACGAATTTCAGATTATTAAACAGATATTATCCGAAGAATGTAAAACAAACTTTCATAAATAAATGATGAAACTAGAATTTTGGCAAGAACAAAAAACGTCATTAAACAAGACTTACTCATAAAAATTTTGTCTGAAATAAAGAGTGAAAGATTTTGAAAGAACGAAAAAAGTGTCATCGGTATAAATAAAGACAATATCTCGAATTCATATGTTATTACATGTTTCAGAAGAGCGCAGAATTTCGATTCACAATGAAAATTCCGTAGACGCTTTTAGCATGTTTAATATGAAAACAGCAAATTCAGTTCGCGACATGAGACACTTAATCGTTGAATTATAAATGACCCCAACATCAAAAAATAACTCAACAAGAAGATATACAGGTATTAGCATAGAAATGTATCTATTTTTAATTATCGTCTCGAGACAAGAGAGGCGCGGAGAAAGATTCCTTAATCCGTGAACCAGCACTCTGCGATGCTCGGCAGATCCAAAAGTAAAAAGGTCACACAGCCGAGGGATAAATGTGGAAAACTTATGTTCATTTTAGGACCCTCGATCTAGAAATATAAGTATCAAAATACGGACGAGCAATGCAATTACATTTAATAACTTAGGACGTGTCAAAATATCATTCAATTATGACCAAGATAAATCATAATAGCGATTTAAGCTAATTGCTGTACGGGCCATTGAAAAATTTATTTAACGATTGTCTTCAGAGATTGCACATTTATCTTTTAAATCATTTTGCTATTCAAAATTAGTTTTGTCTCATTCTTTTTAAATTCCACATTTTCTTTCTTTATTTCAAAATACTATAATTAAAAAAAAAAAATGCAAATGAATAGCGGCGCCGGGGATTTAATTAAAACGTAAAGTTGAAAAATGATTGAAAAAAATTAATAGTTTAAAGAACAGTAGGTGATAATTTTCGTATCATTCAGGCATCAAATTTCGTGATCAATAAAACTGATAACATAAGTTACGACTGTACATTATACTATAGACATTTTATACTGTGCGTATACGACGTCGAGGATGTAGATTAGTTAGTGTTGCGAAAGAAAAAGTGAAAAAGGAAAAAAAATAAACTATATTCTTTCTTCTGCCATCCTGAAACAACCCCAATACGTTGGTGTATGTGAGGGGCGAGGAGAAGACACGAGGAGGAGAAAATCTATACTTGGTGGTAATGGAATACTCAACTCTTTTATTATTTTTACATGATGTTGAAGATACGAAAGGGTTGAGAAAAAATTCATCATTGCCTTAGCCTATCAGGATACGACCCCTGCGTGCATTAAATAAATGAAAGCTGAGTGCAAAAAATGTTAATATCAACTCGTTTATCTTTTACATATAATTCGAATAATAACATTAAAATGAGTTTGTAAAGTCACTGCCTGCTTGACAAATAAAATGAAGTACGTTATTTGCTCCGTAACAACCATTTCCGCGACGTTCTCGTTAATAAATTTATGCTCTTAAGAATAATCGTTAGAGCATTTTTGTGAACCCAATAAAATCCTTTCCACAGCAATACTTTTTCTTAGTTTTGTTAATAGATATTTGTTGTGTTATAATATTTTCCATGTTCTCCATGTATACTCAAGTTTAATAATGTAATTTTAATAACATTTTCAACTATTTATTGATGCCAAGCATTAAGCGCCATTAAAATTACTTGGCATAATTGATTGCCCTATTTTTAAAGATTTATTATACACCACTTCAATTTACTTGGAAATATAATTAAATAAAGTAGACGAAGGTTATTTTTTAGTCTCATCTTGCTTCTTTCGTTCTTATCATGAAATATATATGAAGATTTATTAAGAAATATTACATTAACAAAATAAACTCATTAACGAAATTGGTTCGTTGTAATTTCAGTAAAGTTTGTAATTTATATATTATTAAATAATGCGAACTACAGTTGGTTATATTATATTGCGCGAAGATTGGAAGGAAATTGTTATAACAAAGTTTGGATATTCATCTAGATTGGAAAAGTTTGTATAACGTACGATCTTTAATTACATTTCTTTCCTTGAATAACATAAAATATGAATTAATTACGAGATCATTTGAATCGATCAATTGAAAACAATGTACCATTTACTAACAAAAATATATATATATATATAACCTATATATATATAATTTCATGTAACTCAAAGAATCCAATCTCGGTAGCAATGTTTAATTCTTTAAAAGCTCGTCAGATTAACCTATAACAACTTAGCGCCAGCGTCTCTAATTGCCTTACGAAATGCCCTGAAATGATCGATTACAATAAAAGATTCATCATTGATCACATCTGCAATGATCAATTTTTAATCAACACACTTTTTGCCGAGTAGTAGTCGCGAATGATGCAAAACGTCGGACGCATGAATGACTGGGGAGCTTTGACCGTGAAAATGTCTTAGAGGACGGCTGAGCGAGCATTGACAAGGCAACGGGGCGCGTTGAATCATTCAGCGAGAGAATTTCGCAATGTTGAATTATTAAGGACCACAACCCTTTCGCTCCCTTCCTTTTCGGCGCGAAAACGGTGCCGACGGCGCAACTGTCTATTTCTCTCTTTCTTCTTCTTCTCGGCGTCTCTGTGTCCGTCTTCGTACGTTCTTCTCCCGCGTGTACACACGACGCTTGGGCTTCATCAATATTTCTCTTTGCTCATTGTTCTTGTACAATATAGCGGATCTCGCGCGGTATGCCTCGGCGTCGTCCTGTGTCGGGGGAACGAAGCCAATGATTGCGGTGAAAACGACTGACTACGCGGAATGCCCGACGGGATACTGTCAATTGCAGAGAAAGGACGTCGTCTTTGAGAAAGTGGAGCAAAGTCCACGAGAGCGCCGACCAGGAAAAACTACTACTAAACGTACGCGAATTATTAGAAAAGACGTACCTGCGGAGTGCCGTGCGATTAGATTAAACGCACGAAGGGGTCATTTCCTATACCCGTAAACCGAGCATCCTCTCGATTAGAAATTAACGCCGGAGAGAAGCGTTGCCTTTTCATTCGTCGCGGATGATTCGCGTTCATCACGATAATGATTTAATGAGTGATCGCATTACGAAAGATTTTGATAATTCTTTCTATTTCCTATATTGTATTTATAATTGGTAAAATTAGAATGAATTAAAATATCGAATAATTTTCTTTGTTCATACGTTACAAAGTTCATTATTAACATTCAATAATTAAAGATTAATAATAAAACACGAACGCGATGCGATACTTTCGTATGTATTATATCGATATTGTCTATTATAACTCTTTAACGAAGTAATACCAATTGTCGTGCCTTGAAATTGCATCTGCAAACATAACTTTAACTACTTTAAATTTTACTCGATCATTTATTAATTAAAAAACTTTTGCTAATTATTAATAATAATTAAAGAAAAAAAAACTTAATCTAAGTAAACTTCTCTTTACGTGCTCTGAATTGGCGGAAAGCTTGCTCGGACTTACATTAACATGTGTTGAAATGTATGAAATTGATGTCCGAGATGAATTGGATTATTGAGAATAAATTAAGACACGGTCGAGATGAAAATTGTCTTTAATTGTATTAATGAATAACATTATTACCAATCGAAATTGATTTTGCATTTGCAAAGGGTTATTGCGCGGAATTTAAAATGTACACTTTTCAAGCGATTAAGAATAATTGTTATTGACTGTTTTAATGAGGAATTTTCAATGAACTTTGTGAAACATTCATTCTAAACATTTAAATAAATATTATTTCATCAATATTATTTATACAGATAAAAAATTGATGAAAATCAATATTTCACGTAGAAATTTCGTTTAATGTTGTAATCTATGAAATTTTTACGCGGGTAAATTTAAGAATCATCTATCTTATGTTGGCTATTTTCTGCTAGTTTCAGCGTTATAATTTAAGACAACTCTTGGTCAGACGAAATTGTAGCATTTCTTTGATGTACCCTTACGTAGAGAACGACATAGTCAATAAACTGGTCAGCCAATATTGAAAAATTTCTGAAATAAAGAGACTCGAATGAACCAACTTTATGCACGTCTTCTTTACGGCAGGATTAACATACCAGTAATCTCGCACGTATCCTTTATGCCTTTTAATTAAGAATTAATCTCTAATAGCATGTTTTCAACTTAATCCTGCTGTAAATTAGACAGCAAAAGTTGATGTATAAATAAGTATATGAAATTCTTTTAGAAATGCTTTTTATTTATAATTATTATATATTAAAAAGGCCACAAACTGCAAATAAAAAAATATAATATATTCAAAGTAAAAAAAAAAAAAAATGTAATAGAATTTCATCAAATCTCCAATTCAAGCAGCAGTCTAATTTAGTCGGTCGTCACGGCAGATGCATTAATATAGTAAAATCGATTAAGTGGAGATACAGATTCACTATCATCCTATCGTTACCTGCATGCAGCGGGCCATAATTGTTCGCCATTTCTGTAATAATTAGTAACTCTTTGTATGTGTCTGTATGTTCGCGTGAATATATGATTAATATAAATAGCAAGTATAGTGGACTTGCGAACAACCCCAAAGGTGGTTCCGCCAGTGGTGCGCGCATACAAGCATTTGTAAGCATATGTACAAACGTACACAGTCACGTGGATAAACACACACGCGGACGACGTAAATACACGATCGGTACATGCAGAAATGCGATTGTGTGCTCACAAAAATTTGTCGTATGCGAAACAAATACAGACATTAGCCATACACTTGAAATACAAATTATAATTCAATTTACAATTATTCCGCTTTACGAACGTGTTGATTTTTTTTTTTACCTCTTTAGCCTTTATTTGATTTTTTTTTTTTTTTTATTTATTTCGAAAAATATTTATTGTGTTATTTCTTTTTTATAATGTTTCTTTTTATGAAATCATTTCGAATTTTTATTCAAGATTTTAGAATTGAGAAAGTTTTGTAAAAGTATCTGCGCCAGAGTAAACTTCAAAGGTCACTTGTCGCCGCAATTACGACCGAACAACATAAAAGGCCCGAAGGTTTTATTGCCTCAATTTAACCGGCTGATAGTGTGCGATAGACGCCCAAAACACCGCATTAATCCTTACTCCGTTTAATCGCCGCACTGTCAAAAAGACAGTTCATAACTCAAGTCGTTGAGTTGCACACGATGTACCTTTAAACAGGAAAGTAGCATGAAAATAGGCTGCTGAAATAATGAGTCGCGCCACGCATTTATACGACTTTTACGAACTCTGTCATTACGGTGTATTTCAACCACATCTTTTATGTACCAGTAGCGTTTCAGCTCGTCAATTCGTTCTGCCGAAGAGCACCGCTAAAACATGACATTTGCACTGTTCAAAGGATCATCAATTATTAATTTGCAAAATGCTGCCAATTGAAAAAAAAAAAAAAAATAATGCGTTTTCTTATCCTCAGAGAACATTCTTTCATTTCGTAATCAAGAATTTATGAATTATTAAAAATATCTTAATTTTAAATACGTATTTTAATTCGAGCCCTTTTTGCAGCTTCAATTTCCCCAGTAACAATATGCAAAATATATTTCATTGCTCCATAAAATACTTTGTTCCACTTGTTTTCAAATGCATTTTTGAAAAACATTCACCAAAATTTGCAAAATAGATAAATTACAAAAAAAACTGAGTGAAAAAAAAAAATGCTCGTTGTTCTTCAATAAACAACGGTTACCTCTCATTTGTTCGATGGCGATCGAATGTTTTCGAAGAAATACCATTACATTGCGACTATCTTTCGCGTTTCATTTATAAATGATAATGCGAATAAAAGTTCGATGCATTGAAAATTGGAAATTGCGAAATGTTGAAAATAACGCGTGTACGTATGAAACGGTAATTGAAGTTTGCATATATTGAAACGGTGGGCGAAGTTCTTTTTTCATGCAAAATAAAAACAGAGTATAAAAAATTCAGCGCCCATCTTTTAGTCCCCTAGCCTCTTTCCCCCGTTTAATTCTGACAACTGACGCGTGGGATGGGTATGACAAATGATAGTCGCGGGAGTTTCGCAGCCACCCCTACGATTTTGTTGCGACGACGAAACAGCAAAGGCGCCCAAGAACCTTCTTCCCGGTTTATTGACACCAACTGTTAATATATCTATACATATTTTTTTAAGATTATAATATTTTATAGATGTTTTTTATGTTAGCAGACAATTTCTTTTATGAAACTCCTACTGTTTCAGTACATAATATAACAACAACAGCAACAACAACAACTATTTAAGAGAAAAAAAAAATAAGAAACAATGTTGTTGAGTGATTAGGAATGTTGTCGTGCCTAGGCAAGTTTCGTACGAAAGAGAACGTGAGAGAAGGAAAGCGAAAAAAGGTAGTGTATCTATCCGACGATCTCTGGAGACTTCAAATTCGATTTGATTTTCCGGAATGTATGACGTTACGGAATGGCGTATACATGGGGCGCAGGATGTATGCACGTATGTGCGACGAACGAGCATCTAAAGCGAATATTCAGCCCCGTTGGGTATTGTGTATTTGTATGGACGTATATACGTGGCAATAGTTATTAGTCGTAGTCGTGGCTTGGTTGTTGGTTGGGGGTGGTGCTGGTTAACGTTGTAACAGGGAGGAAGAGGAGGACGTGGTAAGTGGCGAGGGCGGCGAGGGGGCGAGGCCCGAACAATGATATCGGGTATTTGATTTGCAACCGACGACAATACCGACTTGCGGAGGGCGACCTCGCTGTATATCTATCTGCACAGTTCCTCTATGCATAGTGACCCCGCTGCACCGACCTCCACTATATTGTGAGAAGCCACTACCGCCTATGCATCGACATCCCTCAGAAACGATCAAGGCATTTAGTCACTATTTTATCCGCTTACTTATTTTATCTTTTTTTTACAAAACTCATTTTATTGATGTTTTTTTTTTTTGTTAACAAAAAAATCTTTGCAGAAAATAATCACAACTGAAAATGTATGATTGCCAATATTCATGTTCAAAGAAAAAAAAAGAAAAAACAATTGTACCAAAGACACTCGATAAATTTTGCAATTACAAATATAACGACAATGTTAAAACATAAACAACGTAAGCCATTACACAAATTCCATATATCAACTCTGAGAATCAAAATTGCTATTACACAAGCAAAAGGCACGAGAAGATTTTCAATGCTGATGTTTAAAGTTTGATCTGTTCGATATGATTCATTTGTTAAGGCTCGGTTGAGACTGAACGTACACAAACAAACGCGCGCAGAAGCATTCTAGAAATAAAACGGAAGGGAGAAGACGAGAAGAACAAGGCAGTTAAGTAGACGGAAATAGATGGGTATAGAAGTGCGTCTTGCGAAGCAAGAGGAAACCAACTTCCAATGTTACGTGATGTATTCGCCGGAAAACAGCCGGCAGTCAGGTGCAACGGACCTATTGACGTGTTAATTGCACCTGAATAATTGAAGAGGGTACCTCTCGGTAGCGGAGCTGTCCTTTTAAAATCTCGCCCGATCTCGTTAACCTGTCCCGCCGGCGCTGTCGTTACCTCCGACCGAAAGGAAGTACCGAACTTCGAGAGTGGCTCACTCACTCAGCAGGTGGGACGTCTGACTTGCTTGCTTGCTTGCTTGCTTGCTTGCTTGCTTGCCTGAATGCCTCTTTGCTTCTCTCGACGAAAAGTATTGCCACTTCAGGCATGTCCAATCTTATCATTCAATTTATCAATTACATATTCCTATAGACCTTTTAACAGTAGTAAAAGCGATTCAATCTCTTTTGTTTAGTTATTCTCTACAATGTAGACAACAGTTTTATCAATTATTTATATATACTTTTGTTCGATTAGGAAATCATGTAAAATTATCGTTGCCAATATAAACGCACTGATAAGATTTGTTTTAAATATTTTTTTTTTTTTTTTCCGAAAAGAAAATATGAAAGTAAATTTGTATTTTGAACATTCAAACTGTATTCATACATTGACAATAAAGTGCATTAAAAATTCACGAGACTGAACGTAATTAACAAAATTAATATATCCATTTTTCTATTGACCAGTACATAATAAAATGTAAAGTCTATTAAATATTATTACAACGTTATAATAATCCTTATGAATTTAATAATTACCAGTAACACAAGAAAAAGTTACTACTTTATTCAGATATACTTTATAAGGCATAATTTATAAAAGTGCAACGTACGATATAGTTGAATAATTAATGTGTCCAAAATTACGTGTCATCAAATATTAAAGCGCACTTTGAAACATGTAGGATATCCTAATCCCACACACTTTGATCATATTTTACTTGCATTTTTTGAGTCGTTAATACTCGGCGTACCTTTTTCCATCCCCACGATAAGTCCTCAACCTTGATATAAAAATTTCAAGTTACAGGGGGACGTAAGGACATTGAACCTCAGAAGGCCAGGAGAAGGAGCAGGAGCGAGAGGTGGTTTCGTCAATCTTATGAGAAATTGCAGCAAATTAATTATGTCCTGTAACTCGTGGAAAGCTATTTCATGCAGCCCCTACTGTGTAAAGCATTTTACATTATTTGGCATTATAATGCCTCAATTTATGAACGAACGAATCACAAGGGTTTCATTAAAATCATATTTCATTGAACATTGTAATTTCTTAATTAAAGTAACGATTTGGAATTTAGAAAAGTATGAATCGAATGTTAGCGATATAGGAAATGCGCTTGTTTAATTTATAGCACGGTCTAGATGGAACATTGAAAAGTTAACGAGATTGTGTTGGTACACAACAATAAACACCGCGAATAAACAATGCACACAATTACGTATCAATAAAATTCTTAAATAACTCTCAACTGAAGAGGCGCTGGTTGGTCGCAGTTAGATCGATTTCGAATTACGTAGTTACGTTGTTTCCGATGACATGACGTTGCAACGGTTGCGTTAAAAGCAGCAGCGCAGAAATTGTACGCGCGATTGCAAACAAAGAAAGGTCGATGCATATTTAACGAACTGAAAATGGCCGAGGTTCCGATGAAACAAAACCTTTGTGTTTACTTCTAAAAAAGTGGGCCTTCGCTTTAATGTATAATGCACAAGATAAATAATGATTTAGGATGAGGCGCGACTTGGGTTAGCGAAACAAAGTAATCGAGTAGCATAAAGCGCATGAATAAGCAAGTTTCATTTACAGAGGCACCTGTGGGTGTATCGAACCCACAGGTGCGTATTAACCATCCGTTATATGCAATCAGAAACAGGGGGGGGGGAGGGAATTGCTCGAGCGAGCGCTGGATGCATTATTAATTATTCCGTCGTGAATCACCGTCAGGAGGAAAGGGTTGTGTGTCGGTAATCGTAAGAATGTCTCGATGTTGGCCCGTCAATTATTCAACCTCTGTCATCCCTCCGTTTACAAAATCCATTTCCAGAAAACGCCTTCGATCATGCGAACGTCGATGCCGAATCGGCCCTTTTCACCACTTGCCCAAAATTAACAAATCACGCGAACCGCTGTCATTGAACTCCAAACACGACACGTACTCGGTTCAATGACACATATAAACAATCGTGGCATTCTCTTGGTAGGGTTGCTGACTGGTGTAACATCCAATCTTTTGTTTTGTTTTATTTTCTTTTTTTTTTTTTTTTGTCAGTTTTCTTTCTTTCTTACTTTTTCAGGACACGCGTTATGGGAGGAAGACAGAGGTGATTGAAAAATCACAAGTCACACTTATCCATTTGATGATAAAATTCGATTAAAAACAATGACATTTATCATAATACTCCATTGTGATTCTAATTACAAAAGATAAACAATATGAAGTAATTAATAACCATCAATTGTGAATGAAAATTGCGTCGTAATACATTTTGGAATGATCCATTGGAATGCATTTATACGTTAAGCCGCTAGCGTTAAACGCCGATGGTAGCGCCAACTGTCGGGATTGAATGACAAAATCTTTGGGTCATTTTAAAACAAATTACATGCGCCTTGTATGATAGATGTAAACATTTTATT
>JABFQA010002960.1:0-10404 GCA_022817065.1 Probaryconus sp. ZL-2020
AACTGGAGCAATTACTGGTGTAACGTTATCAGAAACCTGAGTAGTAAAATCTTCCACGTAATTGTCATCAATCCCAACAACATCTCTAATCTTAGCTGAAAATTTTGAAGATGAATTAATAGCTCCAATAATTTGGTCAATACTGCGACTGTGAGCGAAACCACACGGAAAAAATTTCGGGACGTCAGAAAGCCTTACAGCAGTATGACTGTTGTATTGTAGGTTAGGTACGTCTGTAGTTCTGAATTCGGGAGCTCAGACCTCCCGAATTTCAGGACAGCCATTATTTTTTTATTCGGCACTACTGTTAGACTGAAATAAATACAACAGCCAAATGAGCTCAAACATATATACATATAATAATATGTATGTATGTAATAATAATAATAATAAAGATAAATTAATTATAAATTAATAAATTAAAGGACAATTCAAAATAATATGAATGAACTTTTTTTTATGAATATTAATTAATTTTAGGATTAATTTATGCGGATAAATAAATAAAGCTGGAAGAAAATGTTTACAATCATTTGTATATGAAATAACTTTTTATTAATATTATATTATATACCCTAATAGAACAATACATATTATACGTATATTAGATGGACATTTAGCTGTTATTTAGCTCTTATATGTATAATATACGTATAATATATGTATATTGTACGTTCAAGATATGTATGTTCTATCGGGGCAGTGTAATGTTAGATTGAAATAATACCGAACTACATTTAATTTTATACATGTAAAGTAACAATTTATTTATAATATAAATAATGATATAATCACAGGCCATATCGTGTGGCAATAAAGTGAGTATCTCCTTTAAAAACAGATAGCACAGGGGATATTACAGGCAAATCTTTTTGTTTAAAAAGTTTACAGCTTTTGGCGTTTTGAACAATATACGCATGATAATGAGCATCGAATATTATTTCATAGAATATATTTACATAAAAATAAATTTCATCTTCTGAAATAATTATATCTACTATCTCACCAAAATCTACTTCGCTGTGATCCATGTTAGTGACAACGTATGTCCCAATTTTATATGATGTGCCATTTATGTTAACTTCTTTATAATATTTGCATGCCAAGTTCATTTTCTCATCATCAAAATAAGATCTTTTTTTACTTTTGTCTGGAATACCAACTGTGATAGAATTTTCAAATTTTAGACTATTGATCATTTGACACATTTTTAATGTTTGTTTAGTTGCTATAGTTTTAAGTATATTTTTTTTGCTACTTGTATTTACTGCAGTCAATTTTAAAGAACTATGATAGGATTCGAAACGCATGCCCCAAAAATTTACGAGTGGTCCATTTAAGAGTATAATACGAGGGTAATGAGTTAATATGTGAAATTTTGGTTTTAAATCACCATATAGTTTTATATATAATAGATTAAAAGATGTAATCAATTCTGCCAATATTTTTGCATCTACACGAATGATTCGAGGGGATAACAGTATGTCGATGATTTGTCGCAAATATCTATACAAGCGCCAATGCTCATCATTTTCTGGGATCAAGTCACCTACAATGAGTGCAAAATATCTGACAAGACACAATGTTTCTGCTGCAGATAGTTTCAAAAGTTTTTGTTGATATGTACGAGTAAAGGAAATTTTTGGTGGCTTATTACTTTTTTCGAATCCGAAGTCAAAATTGTCGATTCTCGCGTTCATCTGCTGCAGAGTAAAGTATTTTTATTATAAACAAAAGTATATATGATCGATTGCATAACATATTTACAGACGCCCTCCAAAACATCATGCATCAAGTCCACGGAAATATTTTGTGTCAAATGGTAATCTTTAACTTCATGGAAAGCACACTCTTCTTTTACCCCTGCATGTTCACCATTCTTTTTGTGTACATTATCAATGTAATTAAAAGTAGTTCGCAATTTTGATTTATCTTCAATTGATAATAGCGAAGCTTCTTTACGAGTTATTTTGCATATTCTGCAAAAATAATCTGAGTTGAAGCTTTCCACGAATCCCATTATTCCGTTCAATCCAAGGTTGTCTCCAATAAGAAGCACCATTTGAAATTTGACTTGTTTCACTGAATTATTTATATTTATCTGAATACCTTCAGAATTTAGAAAATTCAGTTCATCAATCAAATTTTTAAAAGCTTTTTTATTGTTAGTTTCTTTTTTATCATCACTGTGAAACAAAGTTGAAAAAATAATGCTTTCCAACCGTGATGCCATATGTGGTGGTAAAGTGGCTATAGAAGCATAAACGGCTCCAAATTTGTTTTGGCCAGCATGACTTCCAAAAGGATTTCCGACTTCTAGCTCATCATAGAATATATAGAGGGGAAAAACAATCTCGTTGTGGAATTTTTGTGCATATTTTGTTAACCACATATCACCTTGAATGATATTAGTTATGATGCGTGTCTCATTAACTAGTTTTTGCATATATTCCATTATGTTATTGAATACACCTGGAATCTCCAAAAACAACTTCAAGCTTTTCCTCAATGGAATTTGTATCCCATACATGTTTTCTGGTACGACGTTCATGACATTTGCTTTAATTTTTTCCACAAATCGTGTTCCAATTAAACATTCTTCAAAATCTATCAAGCCTTCTTGTTTCAGAAGTTTAAAGCGTTTCGACTCTGTGTTTACATAGTCTAATACTGTCCCGTGGTTTTTAAAATGTTTTGTAATCTCCAACAATGCTTCTGAACTGATTTTTTCTTTTTCTAATGTAGTCATAATGTCATTTTCTAATGATGGTAACAAAACATTTTGCATAAAACTTTCAATAGAATTAATTACAGTATCAACAACTTTTCGTGACACAGCAGGATCGGCATATAAACTTAAAATTAAAATTAGAATTTCACTTATAATTTTTAAAATATCCATATTGAAAACTTTTAGTAACGTAACGAAAAATATGTATTACAAATAAAATATTGTTCAATTTTGTTAAACAATAAACAAGAAACTAGTAATATAATAATAAAATCACTTCTTATTCAATTCAGTAATGAATTTGGTTACCATAGAAGGAATCTTTTTAAAGTTCAGTTCATAGATTGCCTTGTCGAAAAATGACCAAACGTAGTCGCTTAAAATGGGAAAGTTGTACAAAGCTGCCAAACAATTATGACAACATTCTACTGCACTAATCGAATCATTGAATGGGTAGAGTTCACCATTTAAACGCACGTGAAACTGAAGGGTCTCAATATTTCCTACAAAAATTACGTATGGATGAACTTGAAGGTGTAACTTCTTCAACCAAGTTTCGTACTCTTTTATTTCAGTCAGCAAATTGTTTGGATCCTGCAAATTAAACAAAATATAAATATAAATATTTAAAAAAGATTTTCTTACATTAAAAAAAATTCTTGCAATCTACTTAAGTTAAACAATTATTCTAAAATTAAAAGTCCATTTTTAAATTATTTTATGTTATTGTATGGTCATGTTTTTCGATTTACCTGCACATACAAAATAAAATTCTTGCAGTAATCTATCTTTTTTAGATTAACAGGAGCATCATCGACTTTTACAGTTTTTACACATTTAATACACAATGGCAATAATAAGAACGCTAAATCTTTATTATGAGTACCTACAAGAAAATAAAACTTTTTTATGATTAAATATATAATTAAATAAATATACATCATTAATTTAATATTTATTTAATTACCTGCAAGAAATGCAGCCTTATGTGTTTCTTTAAATATTTTTAAGTCGATATTTCTTGATCGTTCAGATAGAGAAACAATTTTGTCTGCTAATGATGGCCATTTGGCAGAAAACAGCGACTTGTAATTTGTAAAGAGATCTTGCGAAATTAAACCACTTTTGGAGAAATCCTCAATGACACTGTGAAAATCCTGTTGAAGCTGTTTGAAATTATAAAAATGAAATGATAAGCATTTTCGTCGAATTAAAATATTAAATACAAATGTTTTCATTAACAGTTAATGTCATAATAATTAAAAAAATCTTACGTAATAATTAAAAAAATAGTACTTTCAAAAAATTTCAATTGTGTAATAGCATAACATTTATTTTAAACATTATATAAATGTATGTGGATCTATGGAAAAGAAATATTTACCAAAGAGGTTCCAATAGGCGATCGCACACAAGGAAAACTTCGAAAGTATTCTTCCACAGTCAAAATAGTTTGCTTCCGATGTTTCCTTACAAGTAATTGTTTTCTATCTGTAAATGATTTTTCCCAAACATCACTAATTTCTTTTAATGAATAATTCCAACTATTCTCGTCCTTTATACATGCGTATTCTGCAAAATAAACTTAATTATGTAATTCGTCACTTGTTATATTTATTTAATTTTACTTGTTAATATTTAAAATTTATACCTTCAGGAACACTGCTGCAAGGTTCGTTTAGTGCAATCGGTTTAATATCGGTTAGGAATTTTGCTGTTCTTAAGTCCTTTCTAATCGCTTTATAGTGGAGGTAGAGACATCCCCGAGGATTTACATATTCCTTTTGTTCATTTGTATAACGATTAACATAAAAGTAATCACCGTCCTCCGTTGGAAACAATTCAATTATTTGATTTTTTATATCCTCAAATACTTCTGGTTTAATTCTAGAAAAGGTTTTCATTAAATACTTGCACAACGAAACAAGATATAGACAATTATAACGTTAGTAACACATTTGTTGAAATAATGTTGAAGTAATGATTCGTGGCTAGAATACTAAATAGAAACAAACTTACTTAAAATAAATTGGATCTTCATTTATAACTTTATATAATATCATATTTTTTAGTGTGAAATAATCAAGAATTTTTTCTTCTTTGTACTTTCCTAGCAAAACTCTTCCCTGCAGTGATGAGTTTAGAAATTTGAACAAATCATTTTGCTTAAAAAAGTTTTTATCTAGAATTATGAATTATACAATAGTATAAATAAATGTTTTATGAACACAATTTGTATAAAAGGCTTAATGATTTTTAATAGCAATTGACAGTTAATTATCTAAATTAAAGGCACCTCCAAGTCCTGAATCGTTGGAATTTGAATAAAAAGGAGAAACAGTAGAAGTTTCATTTGTTGTTTCGCCGAATGAAACGTTCATATATTCTATCGCAACCGAATTATTTTTTTCGAACTGTTGACAAACTTTTCCTTTTTCAAAATTGAATTTTGAAATAAAATCAATCAAAACTTCTTGATTATTTTGTAGAATCTTGCAGATATCATTATTATTTAATAAAAAGAACGACTCTTCTGTATAACCTGTCATTATATTACAACAATTTTTTTAAACAAGTGACGATGAACATAGAAATGTGTACTAAATCTCAAGTTAATTTAAATATAGACATTTTTTTATACTTACATGCAAATAGCGGAAGCAAGTTCTGAAAATTGTTTTTTTCAAAAAAAGTCTTCATTTTTGTTAAACTTAAAATTGTTATACATAAAAAGAAACTTTATAAGTTTCGATGAGCGCGTGACTGACTTCTGTTTAACCTGTATTTCCCAAATATTGAATATCGGGACTTCAATCACGCCGCATAGATGGTAATACTGAAGTGCCGAATCGGTGCGCCTGTTCTTTTAATTCGGGAGCTCTGAGCTCCCGAATTTCAACATTTCAGTCAACCTGCGTTTGGTAGTTCTGATGTACCCACAAATACTTCAGAACTCCCGAAATTTTTTCCGTGCATCTTCATCACGAATTTCATAGAGCCTTGATCTCATTCTACCAATGACAATACCAGAAGACCATTTTGGTTTGGATGGACGAAAATCACGAAATCTGACACAATCTCCTGGTGCGAAATGACGAACACCTTGTTCTGAACCTTCAGATACTTGCTTCGCTGGTGGTGGACGAATAACTTCAAAAGGCGATCGTACTTTCAAACTTCCAAAAAACATCTCGGCAGGAGTCTTCTTCGTAACTGTACAAACAGTTGTACGCATCGAAAACAACACTCTTGCCAGTCTTGTTGAAACATCCCCATCAAGAATCTTCACAAAAAGCTCCTTAAAACTTCGGACTGCACGCTCCACCAACCCATTGGAAGCAGGATGATACGGTGGTGAATTTAGGAACTTGACACCATTCTTTGACAGGAAAATCTTGAATTCTTGCGATTTAAATTGAGTGCCATTATCTGAAACCAAGCACTCAGGAACACCAAAATCTGCAAAAACATTTCTCATATGTTTAACTAGTGAAGCAGCAGAAACTGATGAAACCAACTTGACCACAGGAAACCGAGAATAAGCATCAATCAAAATTAAAAAATTTTGACCCTTGATAGGACCCAAATAGTCGACATGAACCCTTTCCCATGCATGTGAAGCAACTGGCCATGATAATGGTGAAGCAATTGGTGGATTCTGTCGATGTTCTTGACATAATTGACAACCACGAACTAATATTTCCACTTCGTTACTAAGTCCAGGCCACCAAACTAATGAACGTGCTACAGCTTTCGTACGAACAATCCCATGATGACCAGCATGAATTTCTTCCAGAATCTTCTTCTGAAGTACCTTTGGGACCACAACTTGATCACCTCGAAGAAGACAACTACGCAAAATGGACAATTCGTCACGACGAAACCAAAATACCTTCAAGTGACTCGGAACTTTACTTGGCCAACCATTTTTAGTAAAAACAATAACTTCTTGAAGAATCTCATCATTTTGAGTTGCCAATGCGATGTCCTCATAAGAGACCAACTTGTTCTTCATCTCTAAAAGATGGATTCCAGCCGGTTCAGGATATTCTTCGCTTTCTTCATCATTTAATGGCAACCTTGAAAAAGCATCTGCGTTCCCATGAAGACGACCCGCACGATAAGAAAACTCGTAATCGTATGCGTTCAAAATAAGAGACCAGCGTAGCATTCTTGGGGAAATATTGACTGGAATTGGTGCGTTTTTCTTAAAAATTCCAAGTAAAGGTTTGTGATCGGTCAAAAATAAAATTTTTGGCCGACCAACCAAGTACTTATGGAATTTCGAAACCCCAAAAACGAAAGATAACGCCTCCTTGTCAATTTGAGCATAATTTCGCTCCGTACTTGACAAAGTACGAGACTTGAACCCAATCGGACGTTCTTGACCTTTACTGTCAACTTGCGACAAAACTGCAGCAATCCCGTATGGCGAAGCATCACAAGCCAAAATTAAAGGACTCTTCCCATCAAAATGAACCAGAACACGATCGCTCATCAAAACCTTCTTGACCGAATTAACTGCTTCCTGATGAATCTCTGTCCATTTCCAAGGCGTATCGTTCTCCAATAATCTGTACAATTCCTCAAACATTGAAGCACGATTAGGAATAAATCTGTCATAAAAATTGATCACTCCTAACAAAGCTTTCAACTCAGACTTGTTAGTAGGTGCTGGAAACTTAGAAATGGCATCTAGTTTATCTTGCGTAGGATGAATTCCATCAGCATCAATTCTATAGCCCAAAAACTCCACCTCTGGTACTCCGACTTTACATTTTTCCCTTTTCAACTTTAAACCATAAGCATGAAGTTTATCCAAAACTTCCTTGAGACGCGAATCATGCTCATTCTTTGATTTGCCAGAAACCACAATATCGTCCATCAAAACTGCTGTTCCAGGAATGCCAGAAAGTAGCCCTTCCATCATGCGTTGAAAAATTCCTGGTGCAGCAGAAATCCCAAAAGGTAAACGTTAATCCCAAAAGGTAAATTCTTCGTCAACTGACAACTGCGTAAATGCCTGGTCCAAATCAAGCTTAGAAAAAACTTTGCCACCAGATAAAGCGACGAATAAATCTTCCATAACTGGTAATGGATACTTATCAGGAGTTAGCACTCTATTCACTGTTGATTTATAATCTCCACACAGTCGAAGTGCTCCAGACCGTTTGACCACCACAACCACTGGTGTAGCCCAATTTGAAAAAGGTATTGGCCGAAGAACTCCTTCTTCTTCCAGACGTTGAAGTTCTTTAACAACCCGATCATAGAGAGCATAAGGAACAGGACGTGCCCTTAAATACTTCGGAGGCTGATTCTTATCCAAGCTTAATTGAACCGGGGGACCCACAAAATTACCCAAAGTAATACCATTATTCAATAAAGCTGGATGAGACTTGTAAGAAAAATCTTGAACATCTTCTTCATTTACTAAAACCGAATGAATCTCACACACAGCAATACCCAAAGCTGGAAACCAATTGCGACCCAAAAGGCTATGGTTCTTGCAACCTTCAACCACAATCAAGGGCAATTCAGCTTGTTTCCCATTGAATTTCACCGAAACCACCTTGACACCTAAAATTGCTACCTTCTGTTCAGTATAGGCGTCTAAATGAATGTCCAAAACTGGTTTCAGCTCACCAAGTGTCCAAAACTTCTCAAATGTATTTCTATGAATTACAGTGAAAGCAGCTCCCGAATCGACTTCCATTGATATAAATTCTTGCTCGATTTCCACAGTTACCATTACAGCTTCTGGAATGCTAGTAGGATTAACCGAATCCCCAGTCAAATTAAATAGGTGATGACCTGAAAACTGAGATTGGTTACAGCTACATTTCACATGATTCCCAGAATTCAAACCTTGAAAACTTTCAGTTGAAGAAGCAACATGATGAGCACTAACAGACTCCTTATTTGATGGCAATGAATCTTTAGCATTGACACCTTGCTTACTTCCAGACTTCTTATTGTAATTCTTCTTCTGCTTTTGACAAATCTTCGCCACATGACCCTTCTTTTCGCAAGAGGTGCAGAAAAGAGAACTTGGGTCCAGTTCGCACTCTTTGACTCTGTGTTTACCAGCACAACGAAAACATTGAATCGTGTGGCTACTAGAACTAAAGCTTGAACCTTGATTTAATTGCGATCCACCTTGACTTCGATCTTCAGTCTTCTGAGAAACGCTGTGAATAGCATTAACTTCGCCAGTCATCTCCTTCACGTGTCCTAAGGCTGATTCAGCTCGTGTAGCTGTCTCGATGGCTTCCAAAAGCTTCAAATCTGCTCGTTGCAAAAGACGTGCTCTCACGTTACCGTCCCGTATGCCACAAACCAACTGATTGCGGATCATATTGTCCAAACCAGCACCAAATCCGCAATCTGACGCTAAACGTCGAAGCTCCGCAACAAATTCGCTTACTGTCTGGTCCACCTTCTGACTACAGTGATGAAACCGATAATAAGCCGCAACTTCATTAACCTGTGGCTTAAAATGAGCTGTGAGTTTTTCAATAATTATATCGTAGGCCACTTCATCCACTTCACTCGGATGCAACGTATTGCAGGCCAAATCATACAAAGATTCCCCACAGATAGCGAAAAAATGAGCGCGTTTCATCACTGGATCAGTTATTTGCATAGCAGTGAAATTAAAGTTCAAAAGTTTCACCCACCTTAGCCATTCCATAGGACGTGTCACATCGAAAGGCTTTATGTTGGTTTGGGCAAGCACCACTGGTTTAAAAACCCCATTTTCGACAACGTTAGTCTGCATCATTTTTCCAAAAACCAAAATCCTCAAATTGAAACCAGAATCAAAATCCAAGATCTTTGAATGTATTCGATAATCCCCAATTGCATGCCTCAATCAGAACATAGATCAGCGAACAAATCTTGAGCGAATGTTAAATTTGATTTTCAGAGAAATTCGTCGAAATGACAGCTTTGAAATAGAAACCAAAAATATCCTCGTCGCCAAATGTTGTGTTTGCAACACAAAAGAATTATTTCTTTATAATCATTTGATTACTTTTATTAATATGACTTGCCGTTACAAAATTACGATTAAGAATGACAGAATAAAAGAATGATGTTTTTGATGAATAATTGAATGTGTTGTCATGAGTACAAATGGAATGAATGTTTGAATTTTAAAATATGACACTTCTTTCCCCCCAGGTTTTTTGTACATATCTCAAAATTTACATAATTAATATAAATTACAATTTTTATATAAAAATTAACGAACCAATTATAACAATATTGATAGCGACCGAACAAAACAAAATTAATTACAAGGACGAAAGAAATCAGGTGTCTTTTTCTTCCTTTTTGGTCTTGAAGAAAACATGGTCTTCTTTGTAGGCCCAACAGGTCTTTCGTCGTATTCGTTGTAAATTTCACGACGAATTGACGTACTTCCTTGCTGACAATTTTCAACAGAAGTCTCTTGCTGAATCACAGGAATATTCATAACTGGAACAGCTGGAGTACTTTGCTGAACAACTTCAACCGGAACTGCACCAGTATTTTCTGATACAACTGGAGCAATTACTGGTGTAACGTTATCAGAAACCTGAGTAGTAAAATCTTCCACGTAATTGTCATCAATCCCAACAACATCTCTAATCTTAGCTGAAAATTTTGAAGATGAATTAATAGCTCCA
>JABFQA010002961.1:0-10402 GCA_022817065.1 Probaryconus sp. ZL-2020
ACTTTTTTTTTTTTTTTTTTTTTACCCTCGACACGGCAACGGCATAACAGACCAGTAGAGTTTCCTTTGACGCCACTTGTCGCGACGGCGAAAATCTACGCGCGAATCTTCTCGAATTGGAACAAATCAAACGTTGCCGGGCAAATGGAATTAATGAAATCCAGTCGCGTTCCGAACGGACGTGTCTTTGACTTTTGCAACGTTTCATATCTATGCGCATCGAGTTTCCAACGTTCATTACCAAGGAAATTTTCACAGAATAAATAATCAAGAAAAATTATATTACGTACACTATGTCGGGGAAGTTGATCTTTGCAAATTTATACTCCGTAGCCATTTTCAGCAAAATAATTGAGAATTTAATCGCACGATAAATTAATTGTTAAATTAAAAAATGGGATGAACAAATGTTTGCAAAGCATTTTTAAAATAGTGAAAAAAAAATATGAATACTCTAATGTTCGAATGAAGCTGGCAACGCTGCCTTTTGCAGGATTCTTTGTATTTCTGTTTTGAAGGGAGGAGGTTTTAAAGGAGAAGGAAATGTGACCTTCCTACCAAGGTCATCTTAGAAACAATATATCGCAGCAATTTTAGCAATGCCTTTAACTTTTCCCTTTAACTTTTATGTACCCATAAAGAAGTTACAAGAACAAATAAAAAAACAACCGCTATAATTTTGCGCATAAAAGAACTTGCTCCGTTCTGAATTCATGTAACTTTGGAAAACTTTCATTCTCGTTTAAAACACACTTCAAAATCAAAAACCATTACGCAAAATCATTTTCAGTTAATGAAATATTGAAATATTGTCAAAATGAAACCGTCTAAGAACATTGCAAAAGATTGCAAATTCGCAAATTAATTCCAACTTGATAAGAAATTTGTTATTTCTTCGGCTTTGATGTTATGGCCTGTGCAATATTTTTTTTGTTGTTAATATAAAGGAGGAATAAAGGCGATGTTTCTTTTGCTCCCTCTCCCCCCTTCTTTTTAAAGAAACAGCGTGTCAATGATCCGGAGGTCGCCAACCTCGGTTTAAATACCAGAACCTATCAAGGAAAAAGGTTGAACACTTGTTATTTGATTCATCACGACTAAGTGTGTTATTTATTTTTAATTAGTTCATACTTTGTCGCTTGATTTCATTACAAATAAATAAATTTGCAATTTTATTAAAAGTTGTGCATTATTTTGCGTAAAACGTGACAAGAGAGTTTAAGTACGATTCTCGTCGTCGGGATTTAATAATATTTTTTTTTTTTTTATCAATATTCATGGCACGAGTTATAAAAATCTTGTTTTCGAATAAAACAATTTTTTATTTAATCTTTAGAAAAATATCAAATTGAACGAATGAACAGAAAAAAAGACTTTAAAAGTTGAGGTGTTTAAGAAAAAAAATTAAGCGATAAATTGGGCAAAAAAGGCAGGCACTTAAATGTCAAAACTAACAAACAATCTGACGCGAAATAGTCGTCGGTATTTTTACCGGACGAGTTTACGAGGCGTTCGTTTGGATGTTATCAAAAAATTTTTGACGATTTGATGAACGGCGCCGAGTCAATTACACTCCGTCTGATGTATTAAATCCGTTGCATTTGCATAATGACATGTAAGAATTATTCGGCCCGACATTTTGCAACGCAAAATAATGCAATATTTGTATACCGTTACAGAAACGATACGAATCTTTTTTTTTTTTCACGAAAATTAATTTATTCCATTTAATTATACGAAACGCGACGAAATTGAAATTATTATTTATCTTTTTTGTTTCGTCGGTAGCATTTAATTTTAACCAAGAGAGTTTGTCGGCAAATAAAAATTTGTTTTGTTCGAGATCATCAATAGCATGTTTTTTCGAGCATTAAGTTTACATAAATCTCCAGCGACGCGTTAATAACGAGGAGAGTATGCAAAAATAGCGACTTCTAGCTCCTTGTTCACTTTTGTTTTTTTGTTTTTTTTTTTTTTCAAATTTGTATTAACAACAAAATTCAAAGCTGCCGTTGGTATCAAAGTGTTCTGAATATAACAGTCAAAACATTTTCAACGTCAATCAAATTTTTATACCGTTCTTTTTTTGTGTGTATTTGATTTATTTGAACGTTACAAATGACACATTTTTTTCACTTCAGTTTTTCCCAGAGAAACAAAAAGGATCTTATCTAGCGTCAATAAATCCAGGGTCTTAAATTTTGGAAGACCCCATTTTGTCCAGTTCAGATTACATTTTAATTTCAACTGAAAAATTGACTATTAATCAAAGAATCATGATTGTAATTTTCCCTACAACTGTCCTCGTAATTTTTGTAAATGGTCATAAAATGTGCCATTGTAATTAATCACCAGTGATTATTAAGAAACCCCCCCCCCCTGTTACTGCGCTCAATGCGTATGTGTGAAAAGTGATTTAAGCGCATTATAACTGAATGAATTTAATGCGATTTAATAATACCTTGTTTACTGAGTAAATAAATCCAATAAATGAAGAACGATAAGATTTCATTAAGAGGTTTCGATACGTTCTAATTAATTGCTTTATTAGTTGTTCTCGTACAATAGCCAATTATAATGTCAACCATTTGTCATAAAGCAAGGGAAAATTGCTTGCCAATTTTACACACAACACTCAATCACTTTTCATTGCTCGCCTCAAGAGCTTCCTTCGTGCATTATCAATAATTTATATAAGAATAAAAAGTTTATACGAAAGATTATAAATTTGTTATGTTTCTTTTTCGTCGTGTCAAATATTGCAGACGATTCTTCTTAAGGGGATATAAAAATAAAAAAAGAAAAAAGAAAAAAAAGAAAAAAATAAAAAGAAATGCTACAACGACTATTGACTGCTCTTATTTATTGAGTAAGCATTGTGTCGAATTGCATCGTCATAAAGAGGGGTGTGTCTCGTCGCCATCGTCGGGTGTAAAAAGGTCAACTCGAATTTTAAACAGAAGAGGCATTCGGTTTCTGCGGGAAATAATTAGCTTACGATATAATACGAACACAATGTACGCTCGTAATTCGACAACTGCTTTTCTCATTATTTCATTCACTTTCGTTCTCTTGTAATAAGATCCCTTTTATATCTATCAAGAATGTGATAACTGATTGACAAGACTAATTAACAACGGACAAAATAAAATGCAAATTAACGCAAATTAACAGTACAATAAATTTATAACAAAATCGAGTCCAACAAAATTTCATTTTCCATTTGACTCTTTGCGAAAAGTCCAAGGCCTCGCGAATGGAAACGTTGCACGAATTTTGTTATCGATTCGTGCGTTGCTAAAGCAAGCAAAAGGTGGTATTTGTTTGTTAATATTCCATGGAAAATGATTTGTTGATGTGACACGACAAGTCTCTGGTCGTTGTCGTTGTGCATAGAGTGCAAGTAATAACGCTGGCGCCTAACCTGAGGTACACCTCGGGGGCCAATACTGTCGTCGCGGATCAATAGCACGTGATAGAAATTTTGCAGCTCGCCGGCGTCGCAGTCGCTGCACGCCGAGCGATGTAAACAAAGAAGCGTGCGCGCGATGAATCGCGTACAAGCCGCATCGATTTTAGCATCGCTGCCAGCGTTGTAACGTTGTCGCTTTGACGTTTCGACGACGCCTACGCGGGCGATTTTCAGGCGACCGAAAAATTCGAGGAGAAACCTTATGTGAATGAATTACTTTTTTTCCTTTGTTATTATTATTTTTTCTTTTTGTTTTTGCGAAGGGAAACATTTTCAGCTGGAAAAGTCCCGAAGAAATGTAGATAGATAATTTACAGCAAGAGCTTGTTGCAAATTAAAAATGTTCCTGACCTACTCTTGCCTTGCGCAACATAAAATAACTAACTGAATTTTAGACAAAGTTCAGTGAGATTTAATCCGATTAAAAATTTCGGATCAAATTATGTATGATATAAATCAGGTTTGGTCAGATCCGATCAGATCGTATGACATAATTGGATCGAAAAATGACTTTACAATGTCTAGATCGTGAGCCGATCAGATTCGCTATGCTCTCACACTTTAATCGATACAATTTTTTTTTGTTCTGTTTTTATTCTTTCAAGACTGATTAGATAGTTTTTATATCAACTCGACTTCTATCGCAATCGATATCGCGAGAGTTTATTTTTCAGGTTTTCTGGAATACGCGTTGAATATTTTAATCCGCTTCTTCGAAGAAATTGTATGCGCATTTTAGTTACTAATCATTTCATATTCAATTCCTTTGAAGAAGGAATTTATTTTCACGTATCCTTGCTCGGGAGAAACCCTTAATTATCAATTTTCCTGGCGAAAATTATAACTTCCTCTTCCAGGAGAATTTGCAAAATTTGCAAAAGACCAATTACAGGCGGAAGCAACGCAAGTCCAATATCGCGTAGGAACTTAATTTGTCGGTGAAAGTCATTTTGCGAGATTTTTTTCTCGGGGTGTCATTTGTCACAGCCACCGTTGCCGTCAGGTTAATTTCCCAAATTACTACTTTACACGCGAATCTCGAATTCGCTCTCGCGAGCTGTAACCGCCGCTGTTAACTGAATATTAAGTTGCCGCAACTGGAGTGTTTCTGCTATGATGTAACAGCCGTGCGTTTCGCTTACCGGCGTGCAATAAAAATGCCGGGTTTAGAAGTGAAAAAAAAACTCCTCCAACACTTTTCAACGCAGACGTTTTAAACTTTCTTTCGTTTCTCTAGTTATTAATATGCGTGCGTTTCTTTTTGTTACAGACTAATGTGGTAAACGATCATATTACCACTTTACCTAACTCCAAACGGGTGTTTAAATGTAACTGGCCTAGTTGCCTCGAAGTCAAGACAACTTGCGGGGCCATTGAAGAACACATACGGCAAGTTCATTTGGGGTAAGTTGATTGCCAATTCAGTTTATCACTTTTTTTGTAAACCATAATCGTTAAGAATTCGATCAAAAAAAAAAAAAAAAAAAGAAAGAAAAAGGTTTGAAATTAATAAACACATAGTGAAACTTTAAACACGTCTTTATCTATCTATTCGTTACGTTCTTTTATTTGACTGGAAGTTCGTAACGGAATTTTGTTTTCATCAAGAAAGCATAATAACAATGACGAAGTGTTATTTGTTAACAATTCACGAAAGGTTCCAGAAAAGCTTTGCAATTTTATCGGTCGCGAGTGCAACAAGTTACTGTGCTGCGCGGCCTTGAACCAAACGATAAGATAAAACGCAAATTGTCTAGACAAGCTTTTCAACGCGTGTAATTTGTTGGATAAGTTTGACGTTAAATCACGACTCGATTCTTTCGTCAGAAATGAGAATGAGATTTGGGATAATTTTAAGTTGTCTTGGTCAAAGACAAATATAATTGTCATAGTCCAGTAGATTTAATATCATTGCAAAGGAAGAAATGCAAGAGTCATAGTAATGATTTGATTAATTTGCAGCCCTAAGAAGGTCCAGGATGGCGAAAACGAGGATTCGAAATACGAGGACGACGACGACGACGAGGACGATGCCATGTCGGAACTGCACGAGGAGGAATTTTATTACCAGGAAATCTCAATGAGCCATATGAGCTCACCGCCGACCATGTCCCATCGCGACATGGCGCGACCGCCGCATGAGGATCCCGAGTACCAAAAGCAGCTGCGCTTGGAGGCTGCACCGCTGACTACTGCTAACTGCTCCGAAAACGTTGTGCCCGCCAACGTCCGAGACAGAAACAACTCATTTACGGTTTCCTCCTCTCCGGTTAGTATCTTCTTCTAACGGATATAGGCCGTGTCTCTAAATATGGCATGATCATTGCATCGCAAGAACAACATAGACAGTGACCCAACGATTCAAGGTCCTGGGAAAAATGGCCAAGCAATGGCCATTATTTGTTCCCAACGACGGTCATCCGTTAATGGTTATTGCAGAAAATTGAACGAACCTCTTCGAACGAGCAGAAAATTTATATTGCATTTTTTGGAGCGGTACAAGCACTGATGAAGATATTGATAGAAAATCCCTGGAAAATCTCTCAATTTATCTTTCAGAAAGCTTTAGGCGATATTAGAAAATGTTGAAATCTATCGCAGATTCCAAAATTATATATATATATTTCTTTTTGTTATATAATTATGTTTAAAATTATATGCGGTAATTGCCTAAACCAAATGAATCAAATTTTCAGAAATTACTAAATTTGCGGTAAACGTATAATAATAAACTGAAATAAAACAGATGTAAACCTATATGAAAGTATTGATACTTCCGGCATAATGTTACGTCATGCAAACGAACATATCCCCCATATATATATTATTTACGTTGAAACTATGAAACTTTAGTCTGGAGATCACATTTCTGTAAAATTTATATTTATTATCATTGTTGCTCGACGTGTAATACAAACTATAGATGCAATTAAAGTAGAAAAGCGCGCAATTGCTTAATTCACGTCTACCCATAAAAATTCTGTGTATAAGCTTTTTTTTTTTTTTTTCTTTTTTCTCTCTAAAAAGTAGAAAATTCTTTGAAAGATATGTCTCGAAGGGTTGTTTATTTTGGGTTGTAGTTTACGATGTTGCATGAGTGGGATAACTTGAAAGACATTAAGATTCGAAGAGGAAGGAATATAAAAGGAATAAAGAAAATGAGAGAATAAAACAAGGAACATAAACGGAGTAATGGCAACAATAGAAATAGAACAAAAATACGTTCGGATAGAGTTTTCAACCCCAGTGTTCACGTAACTATTCCTATCGCCATTCTAACTCTACATCTATTTTTGATCTATTCGAGAAATGCTCTAGTAGTTTTAATTCCCAATTTCATTTTGAAGACGTACAATAAATCGATAGCCAATCAATTTAGAAGCAACCCTAACTGACATAAAACATGTTTTCTGTTTAAAAGCAGGCTTCACCGGTAAAGCACATAAAGCTGACACCGAGGCCGCAGTTCCCGACATTCCAGCAGAGCGTCGGCCTGCTGACCGTATCGATGAGCAAAGTAACATCGCCGCGGAGGCTTCGCGGTGATACGAAGAAATGCCGCAAGGTATACGGCATGGAGCACCGCGACCTCTGGTGCACGCAGTGCAAATGGAAGAAGGCTTGTACTCGGTTCGGGGACTAGGCTCCGGCCTCTGGCGCTCGGAAACGCCGTATACGCAAACGAGAGCCCACTCGATGTTAAAAGCCCAGATATCGCTGCGTGGATAGAGTCGCCCAGAACCGACTACTGCCAACAACGCCAACAACAACAAAATTAACAGCGAAATCTACTCTTATTCTGACGAGAGCAGCAGCGGCGCCATCAACCTGAGCATTCGTCCTTTGTTTCGCGCGCGCCATCCTTATCATCGTCAACACTGCCATGCTGCAATCGTCCTAGCTTCTGATATGCGCCATTCTATGGAAATGTAAACAGAAGAAGACACGACGAATCTGGGCATAGCTTTGGCCTTCTTCGCTGCATAGACAAAATAAATATAAAAAGTATATATATATATACAAAAAAAAATATATATATATATATATCTAGACAGGCGCGCGTGCACGCCATACATATATAGATGAATTATAAATGAAATGACCGGTGCGTGCACGCGCGCGCGTGTAGTATTTGCAAAAGAAAACAGAAAGTGATCATAACGCGCAACGGACTTGGTGGTGGCAGATGGCTCCACCGTCCGGCGACAATTTTAGGTTCGATATAATATTGCGTAAGCTGACGGCCACGGAGTTTGCGCTTATCTCCGGGGCTCGACTCTGTAGTCAGCAATCACTCACTGAGCACGAAGCGAGGATACTGAAAAATGACACGCGTCACATCATCATCATCGCAGAGCTCTATTATTCCCATTCGGGAACTTAAGATCGGTATAGATCGACTGCCGTTGAGTTTAAGCCGAGAGTTGAGAGCCACTGCTACGCTCTCTCGTGAACCAACTCGTGCGCCATCTGCAGGCGACGCTAGCGCCACTCGAAACCGTACAATGCGGTTAGAAAATGAAATTAAATGTTCTATGTACGATTTCGATTGTCCTTAGAGATGGCAATACAAAAAAAACAAAAAACAAGTATCGCGATATCTATGAGGATATTGCCAGCGGCACGCAGATGGTGCTACCTAGGTTCACTTCTCGACAAACAGAGATATTATAATACGACTACGAGTCAACGTTCCGATCGATTTCGGCAAATCAACGAAAACCGGCCGTTTGCCTTGTATTTAACGTCACTCATTCTTGCGCTCAACTCGAGACCTCAGAGCGCAATATAATGTCACTATTTCATATATCAATGATTCATTTAAATTGTACTATTTTTTGTTTTTGTTTTTCGTCCATTTATTTATTGCAGTGTATTATTTTTATTTATTTAAAAACCTTTGTAGTCCAAACGATCTTTATATTAATTGTTCCATTTTCACGCGAAATACTCGACAATCGACATTTGCTGAAATAGAAATGATGAACCGACTTGGGTTGCTTTAGACAATTATATGAGCAACAAAAGTTCATTGGTGAGGGAGGGGAGACGTATATGTATAGCAAATTGTGATATACCTAAGTGAAAAAAAAAAAAAAAATTAATAATAACGGATCCCGTGGGTCGTTCCTGATTTGGAACATGAAATAGGAACGCGAACGACATTGTATACACCAATAACATACTGCCAGAATAAAAACGAATGTAAACAGCGACAAAAGTTATCACTGAGGAAAGACGTTAGTCTGTAGATTTCTTAAGAGCAAAAATTTAAGGAAGACGTTGTATGGATGATCTTAAAATTTAATGGACTTCATTTGTGATTAGCGCCATCTACGTCATGTTTAAAAGTTCATAGATGACGAGGGTCGTTTACTGCCTTTTTAACCCTGCGTTGCTCGCATCCTGAGCGAATGGCTCAGTAGAAAAAGAAGTTCGAGTGACCTTTTTGTTGGTAAACAAAGATACTAAAAACAATGCGAGCAACGCAGGGTTAAAAGTGTATAGATGATGTTAGTGACATCTATACTATTTTAAAATGACATAGATGGTGTGTCCTCTTTACTCATGAACTGTTTACTACTACTGCTTACCCCCACCAGAATGGGCGGAGCTTCGAAAGAAAACAAGGAAGGATGTCCCTCATGATCACTCAGGCATCTATAAAGTGTCGTTTCTGGTTTTAGTAGCTTTAAACGGTTAAAGAATTCTCTTTGATATTTTTTTTTTTTAAATTGTTTCTGTTTTTGTTATATTCTTCTGTACCACATCTTCCTTGATTTAGATGGCATTATTTGCGCGCGCGCATTTCCTGCGGGATCCACGGCTATTTGTTGTGTACGATGGTGGGAATCGATCCTGGATTGAAATATCGCTGCTGCGATTCTGACAAGGAATTATTATCGAATAAAGAAACAAAAAATACAACATTATCATCAGCAAACAAACAATAATTAACACAATAAATGGGGGAACATGCAAAATTTTCTAAATAAATCAAATCATTACGTTTTTAATTTGAAATAATTAATGACAGCTTTTAGATTTTTATATAGACCACGTAACGAGTTTAGTTATATCTTTTTTTTTTTTAAAAAATTACACACACGTTATTTTTCTCTAACATTGTACAGAAGAAAAAAAAAAATAGATTCCTTGTGAGAATACTTTTCACGAGATTCACTCGAACATGGTTCGCAAACTTTTTCGCAATTTTCCAATGCTTTAATTTTGTGCATCAAAATACTGTGTTGTTGATCAATAATGCAATAAATAATATACGAGTCACACGTTTTTATACAATTTTGCAAATTATTTATCGCACATTGAGAGTTTGCAAACAAATTGTTTTTGCAAAAGAATATATTTCTTTGTAAACTCTCAGTGATCTGAAACGTTTGTACATTAATGCGATTTGATAAAATAATAATAAATAAAGAAAAACAACTAAAAAAAAAAGAGAGAGAAACTACATTCGAGTAAATCTCAGATCTAAAGATCTTGCTTCGGCAAGAAGCAGTTATTAAAAGACTGATCGTCCGCCGCGTCTTAATTCTTAACGCGCATATGGTTATTCAATTTTCAGTTTTCATTGCCTAGAAAATCGAAAGGAGCCGCGTTCGATTATTGAACTTGCGTGACCGATGCGCCACTAGCTAGATCAATTTTATTCAGTACATTTCACGGACTCGATTTGATATCGAAGCGTGTATTTGGAAGCTTAAACACAATTATTATCTAGGTTTAATTGGGGAGATAGGAGATAAATCTAAAAGGATGACTTTTTTCAGCTTCGCGTTGTTTTTAAAGAGTGTGTAAATATGAAATGTTTACGAAGCCACAATGAAAAGCTACATTTGTGAAATCTTTGTCGGAATTTAAAGACTCTGCAATACATCAAAGATTCTATCAAAGATAGAATTTTTTTTA
>JABFQA010002962.1:0-10400 GCA_022817065.1 Probaryconus sp. ZL-2020
AAATAACTTCCGCGTAGTTGATTCAACTACATCAAGTAGTTGGCACTATTCAACTACACATATATTTGAATTAACTAATTATCAGTTGATTCAACTATATTTCAGCTATGCTTTTTTTTCAGTGTAGGTATTCAGTCAGTTAACAAATTCTGTATCGTACTACAGAATGTATTTGTCGACCACGACGAAAGAAATACATTTAAAAGTTTGTTCACTATAACATGAACTGGTTACAATTGTATAAACTAAATATCTGATTGTTCATTTAGTTGAGTACAATTATTTTGTTATGGTGTACTTTTGAAGATACTTGACAAGACAAAGAACCCTTGTAGAAATATGTTTGTCTGAAAAAGTCTAAATTCTCAATTTCAACACTATTTCAGACCTTTTTAGACCTTTTTAAACATTTTCAGATGTTTTCAGACTACGGCTGTAACTATTTTCAAATATTATTATTTCTGAAAAAATCTGAACATCTTTGAAAAGGTCTGAAAAGGTCTGAAAAAGTTGAAATTGGGAATTCAGACTTTTCCAGACTTTTCCAGACATTTTCAGACAAACATATTTCTACAAGGGTAGATTGGTTTTTGTTATATAAATTAAAACCTGTACTTTCCTATTGTGATGTTAAACTTTTTTTAATATAGTTTTCACTTCTCTGTAATAATTGATGGAATTAGAAAAAGTAAAATGACTGTCTTCTGGAAAAAATTAATGTAAATGTCAAAAAGTAAATTGATAGAATTAGTCCTATCAAAGAAATGTAAAATTTGTTTATTTCATTCGTTCATTATTGCCATGCATTGTTGTAGCACGCATATCATGGGAAAAGTGCATAGACACATGCGTCTTCATTTATAAAACATTCCTGGACATTGCGTTCATTTGTGTTGTCAAAGAACGTGTTTGGTCGAAGAATGCTTTTATTTGTGTTGTGTTAAAGAATCTTTCTATTTCCAGAAACTGCCCATCTGGTGTACTTACAAATTGACCTATTTTTGCAATTCATAAGTATAAACTTTTAGACAAACTCTTTGGACTGGACAATGAACATAGTCAATAAACAATTTTAAGGACTTTTTTTGTAATTGTTCATCTATTGCCTGTGCTGAATTAATATTTTTTGCACAAAAAATTGCTATATTTGAAAGAAATTTGTTGACCATTTACCGTCAAGTGGAACGAATCTGGTCCTTATAGGGTGACTCTTTAACATTGTTCTGTTAAAGAATAGGGTGGAAGAACTCAAATTGGGGAAGAACTCAATAGAACTCAAAAAGGGGGGGGTTAAGCAAACGACCATATTTTGCAAAAATATTCTCCAAGGGTGGAAACAACTTTTTGCAAAATGTTGTCGTTTGCTTACCCCTCCAATTTGAGTTATAACTCAGCAGACTGGAAAAATAGTCATTTTTTTAACTTAAATTGTTTATAATTTTTTTGCAGGGATAAGCAATCGACCATATTTTGCAAAAAAGTGCTCCTACCATTGTAGAATCTTTTTGCAAAATTTGGTCGTTTGCTTACCCCTCAGATTCGATTTATAATTCAGCAGACTGGAAAAAATTCATTTTTTTTTAACTTAAATTGTTTATAATTTTTTTGCAGGGGTAAGCTAACGACCATATTTTGCAAAAATGTTCTCCAAGGGTAGGAGAACCTTTTTGCAAAATTTGGTTGTTTGATTACCCCTCAGTTTTTACTTATAATTTTGGGTTGAGAACCCATGAATTTCGGCCAGTCTGCTGGCTCAAGTCTGCTACTTGACGTTCATATAAAATTATTATTGACATTAGGTCTACTTAGTATTAACACAAAAACAACTCTAAGAACAACTCTAAGACTGTAAAACAATTCTAAGAAATATTATTAGTTATTAAAAATATTAATCTTTACACAAGTTCTCACAATTCGTTTATTATGAAAGAATGTCTTATTATGAATGGGTGGAACATAAAATAATTTCTCAGGTTTTTTTATAACTTGCAATAAAGCACTTGTTCCAAATAGACTAAAACTACATTTTTGTTTCGTAGAATAATATCTGCACTTGGTACAAGAAGTTTAAAAAATGTGCAAAATATTTTCAATACCTCGAAATGGAGCACAAGCTTCACGTAAAGACAAGTAAAACATTTGTATATTTAATAAATATGTAAATTTGATCAACCTGGTGCATAAAACGCAAAATATTCCTGGGGAATGTTATAATTCTTTGGAAATATGATCTTGCTTCACCGGGTCTTACAAAATTATAATACACTTTGGTTAAATATTTATAATGATTTCCAAGGCATTATTTCTAATATCTTCAAATGGAGCACCGCTGCACAGAAGGCTGAACGAACTATTTTTTCATGTACGCAATATGCATATTTTAAAATATTCTAGGGTATATTTTTATCCCTACAAAAATATGCCAGTGCTTGCGCCAAGTCTTAAAAAATTACTTGGGTCTTATAAAATGCCTTCATTTGGGATAAAGGTTTAAAATAATGTCCAAAAAAGTTTTTTTAGTAATTTGGAATAATAAAAAGAACCTTTGGAACATCAATTGGACCAAAATATTCTACCGTTTACCTGGTGCAACATCAGGGTGACAAAATTCACTAAAATTTGAATTTAATATGAATTTGAAATTTAATCGATTTTGAATTTGTAATTTAATCGATTTCTTTTTTTTTATTATTTGTTAAAATAAATAAAAGTGCAAAATTTAAATGCAACGAAAATTCAGATCTGGTGCACCCAGGGTAGAAAAGTTTCGAAGCAAAATTTCGTTATTCATTATTGCACATTTTTCGAGCCCTACAAATGTTATTTCTGATTATTAAAATTAAATATGTTTAAATTTATTATATTAAAGGCGCCATCTGTGTTATTTTATCCAAATTTTTTTGTTGGTAAAAAAGTTTTTTACCATACGGGGATCCCGTTTTGACTTGTCAAACGCCTTATACATCACCTTAATGTAGGTGCTAAAATAATGATTAGAAGAAATATCGATGTAACTTTAGATCTTGTAAATGGTACAATTGCTACAATCATATCTGATACGTGATGCAGGACACAAAAATGACATAGAGACAATACGAATTATGTTACCTGATAAAACTGAATATGCATTGACTCGTGTAAAAGTAAAATTTGAAGTTATGAATAAAGCATATATCATAAGAGAACAATTTCCAATTAGTTTAAGTTATGGTATGACTATTCATAAAAGTCAAGTATTAAGTTTAAATGCCGTTACAGATGTTGGAAATACCGTATTCAGTTGTGGACAAACGTGTTGCACTTTCAAAGTTTACTAATCTTGATGGTTTATATTTAATTAATTTTGATCCCAGTTCTATCAAAGCCAATGATTTAGCTATATTAGAATACAATAGGCTTCGCAAGATATATCGACCTGATTTAGCAAAAACAGATGATAAATTGAAACAAAATTATATTCAGAAAGTAATAGATATTGTTTGGTCTGTGCCAGATATATTTTTACAATCTGAAATTCCTCCTAATATGAAAATACTTGATGATAATTATGATGAATGGAAGATACGTGGTTTAATAAATCCTGATGGTATAATTAGGCTGAAGAACAGCTCGAGCTGGCACGAATTTTTTTTTAAACAATTGTTAAGGTAGGAGCAGCGCTGCATGTTAGTGAAATGAAGTTTTAATAAAACGTGCAATTTTTAAATATGAAATGATACATATTTTCAACAATAAATATATTGAAACGGAAAATTGTTATGTTTAAGAAAGGTAAAAAAATGTATGTTTATAAAATATTTACAAAATGTAGTATAATTCAAGCTCTTGCTTGACTGTAGCCGGAAACAGTTGATCATGTTTACATCATGAAGTGGCAACATTGCTTTTTCAGTGTTGTTATGCGAAACATGTGAAAATAATGTATCGAATTACTTTTGGCAAAGAGAAAGGAAAATTCGCGACAAAGAAAAAGAGTGAGTTGGTTCAATTTGGTCATGAACTTGGTTTAAGTAATAAATATCGTAAAGTCGATGAAAATAGCACAAAATCAAAAGAAATCAGTGAACCCAACCTCAAGTCAAATCAGTGTTCAGTGACAGGTCGCCGAATAATTGAAATACAGCAACTTGCTGAAGACTTGTGGTGTAAATCGTGTGATATACCTCTATCTTTTCGATTTATTGAACATGAAGAACAATGTGGTGTTGCTTTTGTATTTTTCATACGATGTGTAAAATGCAAAGTAGTGTGGCCTGTGAAAACGTGCAAGGGTACTTTGGTAAACGGTCATTATAGATATGATATTAACTGCAAATTAGCATTAGGTAAGATCATTTTTCAATCTATAAACCAAATTATTATTCATTTTATATTATTTATTTATTGGCTGTAAATTATTATTGTGAACAACAAATATATTCTAACTTCATATTTAATATTGTTACTTTTAGGAGTGATTGACAGTGGACAAGGAAACAGACAATTGAATACTTTATTGTCAGCTATGAATATTCCAACAGTAACAGGCACTCTTTTGAGAAGACATGAAAAAACAGTTGGTTCAGTTATCGAAAATGTTGCCAATGAAAGTTGTCTAGATAATATTCGACTTGAGAAAAAATTACCGTTACTGCATGAGAGTAATGCACCTACAGAATCAAAGAAGTACTCATGAAATGTTTAAATTAGATTGTTCTTTTACACATTTTTTTCTTCATTTCGTATATTTTGTAATTTATTTCTTTTTCAGTGATTCAAATTCTTGTTTGCCGATGCAGGAAATGTAAGAATGAATTTTAATACTTGAATTAGTGTTTCTAAACAGTATGAAAATAGAATTGGAACAAAAATTTTTTTACTCTCATATTTTTACTATAATAATGTCTAAATATTTGTTTTTTAGGATACTCGAAGAGACTACTTCTCATTTTTCAGAGGCAGATACAAATTCTGAGGTTACAGAATCGAGTGTCAATAAAGAGTAAGAATATTACATATTTTACATTATTAACGTCTCTTTTGATTTTTTCAAAATCATTTCAGTATATTAACGACCGTTTTGAGAGACAATTTTTAACTTACCTGAAATTTTTATTATAATTTTTGCAAACTTTTCTGTAGAGAGTAAGAATATTGTTTCAATTAGCTTTGGCTTCTTTCAGCACGTGTAGGGGAATTTAGACAATTGATTTTAATAGTATTTTCCAGCATCATTTCAATTTCTCGGATCAGTTATTATTTGTTATTACTTTTTTGTAGTAAAACAAATGTAAAACGAAGTCTGAAGAATAGATTGACAATTTTTTAGTTTGTATTTATATTTTTTTTATATTATTTTCAACATTTTATTAATTATTCTTTGCCATTATTGTAGCATGTTAATGTTTACAGCGCTATATTTTCAAATGCATCTACACTTGCACGTTCTACATTTGCACATTCACATAGTTCTATTAGTAATAAGCATGTTGTGGTAAATGATTTGCAAGTAGAACCTAATTTGATGTGTGACAAAATTCGCTTGAAAGCGTCGACTGATGCTGGTTGGCATAAAAGAGCGTCTGGGAGATGTTATAACAGCAAGTCAGATATGAATGTTTCTCTGCCTGTATGAATGTTTTCTTCTCTGATATTCTTTTTTTTTTGCATTTAAATAAAAGTTTATAATTATAAACTTAAAATATGAAAAACATTTTATATTAAAGATTTTTTAGGAATATATTTTAATGTATTTATAGGGCACAACAGTCTAATTGGCCACAACAGTCAAAAATTATTAGGATGGACAGTACGTACAAAGGGATGCAAAGAATGTGAAACAGGTGATCCTAAGATCAATCACGAGTGTCGTCAAAATTGGAAAGGTAGTTCCAAGTCCATGGAACCTGATATGGCCGTTGAATTGACTGCCCAGAATCCTCAACTTGACAAAGAAAATTGTTATGTAGGAGTTCTGATAGGCGATGATGATTCGAGCACTATTGCTGCTGTGAGACGCGAAAGTGAGCAACCTGTGGAAAAGTGGTCAGATCTTGCTCATGTCAAACGATCACTTACATCTTCTTTGTACAACTTTAATGTAGATAGTATGACCAGGGATTATTTACTGAAATGTTTCATGCTGTGCATAAGACAAAATAAAGAAAATCCAAGGGCAATAGAACAGTCAATTAAGAATATAACAAAGCATATTTATGGAAATCACGAAGATTGTCAGAAGTGTGGCAACTGGTGCAAATATAAACAGGATCCAGATAATTACAAATTTAGTGGATTACCTCGAGGTGAAGCTCTAAAGAACATGGTATTAAAAGAAAAGTTGGAATTAATATTCGAAAAATATTGGAAAAATGCAGATAAATTAGCACCTTGGGCATCAAGCCAAGCTAATGAATCTTTTAATAACATTGTTGCTTCTAAAAATCCAAAGGGCCATTATTATGCTGGTACGGAAAGTGTGTACTCTCGCGTTGGAGCAGCAGCAGCGCAAAAAAATCTCGGAACCCGGTATATTGTTTCTTGTAACAAGAAGATGGCTCTTTCTCCAGGGACACATACAGAAAAGTATCGGTCAAAAATTGATGCTATCAGAGCAGCTAAATTGACGTTGTCAAAGACGGAAGATATAAAAAAAAAGAAGAGTATTTCTAAGGAAACAAAACTTGACTAAAATAGCAAATGCGGAGCGCAAGGAGGGAATAACATATGCTACAGGGTGTAATATGGAAAATTTGGAAAATTTAGTCACAGATCCTGCAGGTATTATTTGCAAAATATCGGTAAATTAAGAGTAAAAATTCCTGAAGTGATCACACCAGTTCACATACATTTCTGAAATACAAAACTTTTATCATAATTTGATATTACTAAGTGAACAACATTTACACGTATAATAATTTTAAAAAATTTTAATTATTATAAAAGATATAAACAAATTAGTTTTTTGGTACTGATTTTTTTTCTAAAAAAATAACTTGAAAACAAATCAATTTAAATTAAAGTAATTCGTTTTATTTTACTAAAAAATGTGTACACTTTTAGGCAAAAAATGTCTCATTCGATTTTAATAATTTTTTAATGCAAAATTATCAGTTATTAATAAACAAATTAACTGAATTTAATGTTCTGCGCCTTGTAGCGACTTTTTTAAAAAAGCTATGGAATCTGCAGACATTTTTAAAAATTATGATCGTGCGAAATTTTAGTTACCCCCACTTTTAAACAAATGGCAGCATTTTTTAGCTTGCGCTGCAAGCGTCGTGTAGCGCCCCGCTAGCGCTCTTCGCGCGTAACGCTCAACGGTGTCGCTCGTAATTCAAAAATATATAAAACAATTATAATTTAATAAACCTTTATTTTTATTATATAAAAAAATATAAACTATTGTTATAAACAATTACATATTATAGACAATAATGCATAATTTTAAATTATTTTTTTTTAGTTATTTGTACTTTCGTAGAATCCACAGCATCAGAAAATATTTTGCATCTTAATTGATTTTCATTAATCGGCTGAAAGAAATGAAAAAGTCGTGTGTTTTTAATGGTTTTTGCTTGTAAATAACGAGGTTGTAGTTTCTTTTCGTGTAATATGTGATCTTCATTTGTGAAAAAATCAAAATTAATATTTTTAAAAAAAGACTGTGCCCAATGAAACAAACTCTTCGGTGTCGATATAGATTGCGAATTCATTCGTTGTAGACTGGTTTTATAAGCATGCCTTTTGACGGTTCCACCAATTCCGTCACATGCACCCTTACCATGTGAGGTCGCAAAAAAATTCCATTCTGCTTCGATGTTGTATTCTTCTTTGTGATTAACTAAATTAATGAAATTAAATTTATTTTTATATTGCGAACCCGCACCATCAGAAAAATATATTATTTTTTTAACATTATTGGATCCAAATAAATTCTTCAAATAAGTAATCATCTTAGAATTAAACAAATGCACAGAACTGGCTTCGTGCTGAATGTGTTCTGAGATCGCAACATAATTTAAATGTTTTGTTTCATTATTTTCTTTATAATAAATGACATATGGGTGGATTGTTGCTTGTCTGCTGGACCAGTGATGAGACTGGATTGCATTTGGAATATGACAAGTGTAATTCTCTGCGAAATCTAAACAAACAACGAATTCTCCATCGCTTATGGCTGTTTTTTTATTGTTAAAATAAGAAGCTTGTGATTTCGCAAGAAAATCATGCCGTAGAAGTATTGTCAATTCTTTTCTCAAATTTTTTAAAAATTCTTCACTAGATTCTGATATGCTTAAAAGTTCACATCTAAATAAAAAGAGAATAAAAACATTATTTACTTGACGATAAAATTTCCATTTAAGTTTCCAATATAATTTTTTATTGAGTTATGTATGAATATTCAAAAATAAGATCAAATTCAAAAAATCGGAATAAAAATTACCCCTAACAGTTCACAATATTTATCAATATAAATCAATTTTGTATGTAGGTTTTATAAATTTTTGCAGGGCAAAAAATATTTATTCAATGTTAATTCAATATATAAAAATAATTTAAATATTTAGAGCTATTAGAACAATTCTATAATATTAATATTAATAATATTTTACCTGTCTGTACTTGTCCATTGATCAAATTGAATTTGTAAAATAGCATTGGTTTCAAAAATGGTTTGTAGATTTTTTAAAACTACTTCAGTTCCGGGACATTTCTCACATTCCGATAAAAAACATTGTGATGTAGGATTTTGACAGAAAAATCCTATATCATCAAGAAGATTTTTATATGTACTTTCAAACACAACGTTTTTGGTTTTCAGTACTTGTTTCAGACCATGTATTTTTAACTTCATGTTCTGATGGATTTTGCAGACGCATACATTATGTGTTCCTGACTTACCAGCTAAAATGCAATGTTTAGGTCTTAATTTTCTGAATTTGGAACAAGAAATTTTTATGTCAGGATACTTTAATTTAAATTGATCGTACAAATCAGGGATATTATATAATAATAATCGTTTCTGTTCTTGATGACGTTTACTGTCAGTAATTACAGAAACGTAATCTTTTATTCCTGGCATTATGCGGCTTATATCATCAGACAGAAAAAATTTTTTCACCATTGCTATCGTAGATTCTAGCATTGGACGTCCTTTCTTTTTGTTTTGATAAATTTGAAATCCGTTTTTTTGAAGTTTCTTAATTTTACGTGCCATTCGATTAGAAACATTGAATATCTGATGAATTTTTCTAATACTCCATTCAGGCGGAATCGTTGTTAATAGATGTAATTTTTCTGAGTTACTCATTGGCTTTGAAATTTCCTCTTTTATATTCTTAATCCACATTTCATTCGAATCAGTAGTTTTGGAATTGTCATCAGGTAAAATATTATTCTTGATGTTACAAATAGATTCTCTAACTTGCATTTTTTCTTTTAAAGACAATTTTAAACGTTTAATTTTTACTGGTGGTTCGCCAAATTCTTCAAGTACCTTATTGAACTTTTCAATTTTTATTTGATTGTCAACATGTTCATTTTTGTAACATGGATCTTTGCTTGTATCATCATCAGAAATTGATGAATCTGTTTCTGACTGTATTTTTAACGAATCTTTTTCTATCTGAATCTTGCCATCAGGTTTTGTAATTTCTTGTTTTAAATTCTGTGGCGATTTGTAAACTAAGCACTTACAAGCATTACAAATATATTCATCTATAAAATCACTAAATACAGAGTTCCATTTATCACTTATTTTCTGAAGATTTTTATAAACACGATTGTGATTCTTTTTATTTAACGGGTTACAGCATTTGTTAGGAGTCGGCATTTCACTAGAAATTCTTATTTAATAATTAAATAATTAAATTATTATTGTTTAAACTGTCGATAATTTTTAATCACATTACATACACATAAAAATACAAGTACATGTTGAACAAAAGGAACATCAAATATAACTAAGTATTTAAAGCAACTAATATTCTAAATTTTACACGACTACGCCGGTTTTAACATGTTTAAACAAAAATGTATGCGTCTGTAGCGAACAAGTAAAAACGTGAATAAATGAATCAATAACATACAAATTTCAGCAATAATTATTTACAATAAAATGTCTTTCTAGAAACCTATATTAGCAATAATGTATCTAACAGTAATATATTGAAATAAATTTACTGAAAACTTAATTAACAAAAATTTTCAAAATTAAAATTAAATTTATTTTATTTATTTTAAATTGTTTGTAATTGAATGAAAATAAATTGAAAGATAATATTACAACTGATTATAAGATTTTTATTTTACTGATATAATTGTATAATTCCAATTTATATATTTTTGAATTACGAGCGACACCGTTGAGCGTTACGCGCGAAGAGCGCTAGCGGGGCGCTACACGACGCTTGCAGCGC
>JABFQA010002963.1:0-10397 GCA_022817065.1 Probaryconus sp. ZL-2020
TGTTGCCCGTTGATCAGGTGATCGACAAGCTCTTACCAATGTTCTTTAACGAATGCGAATTATTGTAACTGGGAGGTTCCAAAATTAAAATACATATGCAGAATTAAAATTCACGAGAACGTTTATTTGTCGTTTAAAATTGATTCCGATGAACAATCATTCTTCCTAACAGTGATGTCCATTAATCATTACTTTCGATAATCATTACAACAATATTAACCATTACTTTTGTAATGGTTAATGGGAAACTTTTATTTACCATTACTTTTGTAATAGTTAATTGAAAACGTTTATTAACCATTACTTTTGTAATGGTTAATGGAACACTTTCATTGACCATTACTTTTGTAATGGTTAATGGAAATCTCTCATTATCCATTAATCTTGTAATAATTAATGGGAAACTTTCATTAAGCATTACTTTTGTAATGGTTAATGGTAAACTTTCATTGACCATTACTTTTGTAATGGTTAATGGAAATCTCTCATTATCCACTAATTCTGTAATGTTTAGTGGGAAACTTTCATTAAGCACTACTTTTGTAATGGTTAATGGAAAACTTTGATTGACCATTACTTTTGTAATGGTTAATGGAAAACTTTCATTGACCATTACTTTTGTAATGGTTAATGGAAAACTTTCATTAACCATTACTTTTGTAATGGTTAATGGAAAACTTTCATTATCTATTACTTTTGTAATGGTTAGTGGAAAACTTTTAATTGACCATTACTTTTGTAATGGTTAATGGGAAACTTTCATTGAGCATTATTTTTGTAATGGTTATTGGAAAACTTTCATTGACCATTACATTTGTAATGGTTAATAGAAAACTTCCATTGAGCATTACTTTTGTAATGGTTAATGTGAAACTTTCATTAATTAAGCATTACTTTTGTAATGGTTAATGGAAATCTTTCATTGACAATTACTTTTGTAATGATTTATGGAAATCTCTCATCATCTATTAATTTCATAATGGTTAGTGGGAAATATTCATTAAGTTTTGTAATGGTGAATGGTAAACTGTTATTGACCATTACCTTTTTAATGACTAATGAAAATCTTTCATTAACCATTACTTTTATTGTCTAATAGAAAAAAAATGTTGTGAAAAAAGAGCAAAACGCTCTAACAAAATTGTTAAAAAGTTAATCAGGAGAAAAAATAGGCATCAGCATTTTATTGAAATTGATATTTCAATGGGGGGTGGGATGTAAGAAAGCGTGTAGAAAATTAATACAAAAATTGAAATAACGATGGTGAGCGGGAAAATCGCGATAAGGAAAAGGTTCCTGATTGCACCACGATCAGACGACCGAATTCTTATTAGAATAAGGTAGTCAGTCAATCGTTAGAACCTCTAGTAACAGTACACCATATTACACAGAACGTTTATGGGTGAATTCACGATAAGTTGACAAAACCGGACAAATCATGTTCCAACCGTATTTCATAATTAAATCACATATTTCATATGTAACTTACAATCTTCATTGTAAAAACTTATTGAAAATATAGTTCTTAATCAAATGCAATAGTAATTGTTTGTATCAATTACCCATTTGTTCTTGCAGAACAGTAAACAATCACTTAAATGTTACGGAGTTTACAGGTTACGGAGTTTACATTTAAGTGATTGTTTACTGTTCTGTAACAATAAATAGGTAATTTGTACAAACAATTATCATTGTATTTGATTAAGAACTATATTTTCAATAAGTTTTGATAATGAAGATTGTTAGTTACTTAGAATTTAATTACAAAATATGGTTAGAACATGAATTGTCCGGTTTTGTCATCTTATCGTGAATTCACCCTTATAATTCTTTTTACATTAAATAAATCGGTTTCGTTCTTTTATTCGTACGTTTTCTTTATTCATACAGTCCACTTTTGCACATTACCTTGGTGAAAACAAACATAGTAAATTAAAAAATCAAAACGATAAGTAATAAATACTTATTAATCTTATTTTATATTATAATTTTCTAATGGTATTCAATCACTTAAATTTGTGCCAAAAATTTATTTGTTAATTTTAAATAGTAATAAAGTATTTAAACAATCCTACATTAATTATAACTCAATAAAATAAAAATAAACTAAACTAAATCGAAGCAACATTTTAATAATTTTTTTAGACTCTTTAAATTAGAATATGATTTGCTTTTAACAGAATTCTTTTTTCAAATAGGGTGTCAGATAGGCGATTGAATCGGGGTATGTTATACATAGTCGCGTAACTAAAAAGACGTTCAACTGGTGCCGAAGAAGGCAAAGGAGTGTTATATTTCAAAAATAGTTTTCTTATTAAAGGAAATTTTTTAATCAAACTAAAGTCAGTACTACACGATTCGCCTAGATATCGCAATACCTCTATTTCTGCTTGAACGCCATCAAATGCTTCTGTAGCTTGTGTAAACACATGACTTTCATCACCGAAGTTAAAAAGACTTACGGTGTTTGAGGTATTGTCCTCCTCAGTATGAATTTCATTAGATGCTTGTGCATTCTCTTCCATTTTTTTTGCAGCTGTCATAACAATTTTTTTGACTTTTTCTTGTAAGTCTGCTTTCAAACATGCCAACCAACGGCCTTTAAATTGTGGATGACAGACAGCAGCAATAGCTGCATTTTCACCTTCATTCTCAATATTAAAATATTGAGAAAAACGTTTGTCCAATCTATCTAAAATTGCAGTGACAATTGGTAGTGTAAAATCGAGGTCAACCTTTTCCAAAATTTTATATTGCCTCCTTAAAGCGACTAATGTAGGTAGCAAAATCCCATAAAAAATATCCTTTTCCCCTTGCAAAACATCAATTGCTTCAGCAATTGGGCGCATACATTTAATATATTCTTCAAGGTAATCAATGTCGGTTTCATTCAGAGCTGGAATCACCTCTAATTCAGTAACTGCTTGTAAAATTTTATTTTTTAATTTACAAATTTGCTCTACAGAATCAAATAGGGAATTCCAACGAACTGGAACAGGATATTTTAAACTTTGGCCTAATACTTCAATTAATGATTCCCTTTTCATGGATTTTAAAAGAGCCCACAAAGCATTACATCGTTGCATGGCACGAAAATGTGTGCGCATTAAATTTGGATTTGAATTTATCGCTTTTTGAATATCAGTTGTTGCGATTAAATTTAAAGTGTGCGATGAGCAACGAATATGATTTGGCAACTGAATTCTGTTCTCAACGCTCAAAGGGTCATAATTTGCAATTTCTTCAGAATTATTTACATCTGGTGGCACTATCTGAGATTGGGTTGCACTGTCATTATTTATAATTTCCTCTGCATTCTCTGAAACAAATAATAATTATTGTGAAATTATAGAAATATCAATAGCAATTTTTGGAATTTCATTTGCTTGACTATACGGATTTTCTAATATATACACGGAGAAAAGAAAATTGTAAAATTCCTCATAAATTTTGATACACCCGACATATATGGAGAACGATGAAGAAGTTTAGAACAATTTATGGTAAAAATTTCTACATTTGTTGTAGAAATTTCCACTTTTGATGGAAAATTTAGTATATTTACAGAAATGTTTACAAAAATTTTTCTAAATAGATTCACAGTTCTCCTTATATGTCTGGTATGCTATAATTTATGGGAAAATTTATCATTTCCTTTTCTCCGTGTACAGAGAGAAATAAGATGTACATTATTGCCGAAAGCGCCACTGCGTTCTAGGCTTATATTGTCTTTTTTATATATATACGGAGCCGACGTCAAACAGAACTTTCGTGCATGGCTACTAAAAAGTGGCGCGCAGGAGTTTTACACACGCGCACACACGCATGCATACGCACACGCACATTAACGGTAATGAATTTTTCTGTGAAAATTGATAACGGAGAATTAGATTAATAATTTCTGATTGCAGTAATTATGGAGTTTTCAAATGACCACACAGAGAAAAATTTTCTGAGTTAGAATAAGAAAAAATTGAGTTAAAATGGTAATAACCTCAAAACGAGTAAACCGTAGAAAATTTTGGTTGGAACAAGAAAATTTTAGTTGGAATAAGTAAATTTCTACTTGAAATAAGAAAAAAAATTAGTTATCACCCATTTTACTATATTTTTTTCTCAGTGCACAAAAGGGACAATATTCATATTGTAATACAGTAAATGACGAAATACTAATTTTTATTTTTTAAAATAAATATAAAAATGCGTCTGATGTTAAAAAATGACGTAAAATTCTGATCACGCAAAAATTATTCTTTGGTTACTGTTTAATCTGAAACAAAATGAATAAATATAAATAAATGTAAATAAATGTAAAAGATGATAAATAATTCAATCATGCATTATACTGATATTACAGATCGATGTTAATTACAACACTCAGTGAAGTATATTTTTATTTGTGTATAAAAACAATGCAGCGAAAAACCAAAATTTTGCAAAATACTATATTAACACACGAAAACCAAAAACATAATATCTCAGTATATAATTGTAAAACAAGGTACCCAAATGATGATACAAAATGGAATTTATCTTGAAATGATATAAAGTTTTTTCAAATTTTTGAAAATGAGGTGTCACTTGCTATTCTTTAATCAATGTTCAATGTCTTAATACATTAAAATACAAAATATGAGTTTTATTTTGTTGATATAACAAACAATACTCAATCCTATTAAACACACGATACGGTTGCGTTTTGTTTGGTATTCCGTTTTATCCAACTCTCCCCTACCAAAAAAGGCCCTAAAAATGTAATTTATCGGGACATAATACTAACATTCAAATAAAACATTCATTTGAAATTAAGGAGTACATTGAAAAAGTAAAACATACAAATTCATCGTAAAAAATTTCTCAAGTTTTTTTTAATGGACTAGTAAAAGAAACTATGTCCTATAGAAATACTGCATATGGGTGAATTCACGATAAGTTGACAAAACCGGACAATTCATGTTCTAACCATATTTTGTAATTCAATTCTAAGTAACTAACAATCTTCATTGTCAAAAGTTCTTGAAAATATAGTTCTTAATCAAATACAATGGTAATTGTTTGTATAAGTAACCTATTTATTGTTACAGAACAGTAAACAATCACATAAATGTAAACTCCGTAACCTGTAAACTCCGTAACATTTAAGTGATTGTTTACTGTTCTGCAACAACAAATGGGTAATTGATACAAATAATTACTATTGCATTTGATTAAGAACTATATTTTCAATAAGTTTTTACAATGAAGATTGTAAAAACTTAATGAAGATTGTAAAGCTTCTAGAACCTATAATTTAGGTGGTAGTTACTGAGAATCTATTGACAACAGAGGTGATACAATGGCTTCGGCTACGTGCCCAACTCCACGTTTAATATTTTTATTAATAGTTAATTATAGCAAACAAAATCAATTCATTTCTTTTTTTCTTCAGTTTCTCATTTCTTTACAGGAGAAGAATAAAAATGATGCAAAAGGAACAGTGAAATTTATTAAATGTACGTTGTGTTTGTCGCATTCTTTGCTAATATTGCTCTGATGAATACGTAAAACTTTTCCTACATGGGGTCTGAAAGTGTCATAAAAATGTTTCATAAAAGTTCGAAAAAAATAAAAAACGTCTGAAAAGGTGAAAAATATTCTGAAAATATATATCCAGATACCTTGACAATGAACTCGCTGTAATATATTAAGTTAATAATAATGCTTCACTTATACTCTCGAAATTTGATATACCGTTTTTCCTAACATAAAATTTATAATTTATTCCCACTATCAGCGTGTCAGTTATATTTTTTAATATCAATTACTTACCAAAGATGTCTTCCTGATCAATTTCAACTCCGAACTCTTTAAACGCTTTCACGAAATTGGAAGCATTATCAGTTGTAGTGGCTACTATCTGCTCGTTACTTAAACCAACGTTTAAAAAGATATCATTTAAAATTGCAGCTATACGGTCAAAAGTGTGTGAACCAGGAAATCTGTGGCATGCAATAGCTAAAGACTGTCGTTGGAATGTATTTTTGTCGATCTGTAATGTAATTTGTAATAATTATTGTAACATATTTCACATTAGGGTGGGTCGAAAGTCTTAATTTTTGCTGGCTACGCCCTGGAATTGTAGATTTGCGTGTAAAACACCCCAGAAAAATATAAAAAAGTGTTTTACTTAGTATTCACAGGGTACGCAATACGCTTGAATAACGTATGAACAAGGTGAAGGAAGATGTGGCATGAATTTGTGGGGCGAACAATTATAGGAAGATTCCTATGCTAAATGCATGGAGCAATCTATTACTTGCTAATTAAAAAAAATGAAAGATATTTATTTCTTAACAAAGGGAATTATAAATCAAGCAGTCCAAGCAGTTTTGCTTCTAAATTAGTTATTTATGGCAACGGTTCAAAAAATGTTTTTATTTATAAGGAATTACTAATACTAATAAGAGACAAACTATATGTTGTCAAAATGAGTGTTATGAATGTGTTATTCGACTGCCTATCATTTAAAAAATAAAAATTTCACGAAAAAATGAGTAGCGTTTATAGTAAACGGGTCGTCCGTCTGTTCTATTTTCAGTGTATGTTAAAAATTCATAAAACTTCGAATAATTTTTAACATACCAATTTGGAAAATATATTGGAAACATGCTAGTTTTTTGAACAAGTGACATGATTCGTCTTGATTTCTATTTGGTATAGTAATTTTTCCTACAACTTTTTTCTGCGTGAAGGCTCTATGAGCCTTTCCAACGTATTTTCTGTAAATTTTAAACGTTTTTTGTTTTATACGTTTTTGTTAATAACAAATTTTTCCACAAAATGTCATTATAAATGAGACTGTGGCCCAACTACTTTAGGATTTAAGTGGATTACTTTAAATTGCAACTTAAAGATTTGAATACAAATATCTTTCTTAAATATGTGTCTTATATACACTTGAACCTCCCTAAGTGCACGAGCTTGGGACAGACAATTTCTCTACACTCTTAAAAATTGTCTTCTACAATAACAAAAAAATTCTTTTTCAATAAAATCTTTTTCATTTGAAAAGAATCTTTTTCATTGTAAAAGATTTTGATACATTAGCGCCATCATGTATCATCTGAGGTTATGATTGACTTCATTTAAAGTGGAATTCTTTTTCCATGAAAAATAATATGGATTTCATACAAGATATATAAGAAATAGATATTTCTTTTCAATGTAATCAAATTATTTTTTACCATATTTGAAAAGAATTTTTTGTACTTCGGTAGCGGACGAAAGTGGAAGTACAGTGCGGGAAATACCACTTCCGACACTGCGTGCGGGAACTGTACTTCCACTTTCGTCTGCTATCCGCAGTACGAAAAACACTACCCATGCAGAAATTGCCAACAGCGTGCCAACTTATACAATTGGCGCAACAATGGCCCGATGTTGATATCCGATCATCGGCTGCCAACGTTGGTGCGACATTAATGCCATCATTGGTCCAATGTTGTACCAACATTTACCGAAAATTTATATAAAAATTAAACTGACATTTCGATTGGTTTTAACCATGTCGGCTCGATCTTCATGCCATGGTTGGTTTTACGTTGGCCCAATATTGGATCTATTTATATGAAAATATAGATTTTGAGGGTCAGTTACCAATCTTGGTCCAACCATTATGCCATCATTAATCCAATGTTGGCACGGCATTGGGCCAACTTTTGTGCAGAAATCGAACTTATATTTCGTGCGGAATCAACCAATGTCGTTACGATTTTTGTGCCATCATTGGTCCAACGTTAGTACAACATTGAGCCAACTTTAAGGTACAAATCGAACTTGTATTTCGATTAGTATTAACCAACGTTGGCCCTATTTTTATATAAAACAAGAAAACATATATTTTAATCTGCAATATGTATTATTTCATTTACTTTCAAATATTTTATCTTACATTACAAATGTAAAATGATACAACTTTATCATATACAAAATAACTGAAATAATAATTTAAATATACGAATTTTTAGTAATATATCATTTCTGACTATAAGATAATATTATTTATTGTTAAACTACAGCAATAATCAATTATCTTACCAGTTATGGTCCTGAATAAAATATATTTCTTTTCTTCTATCAATAATTTTACCTATTAACTGAAATAATACAAAGGTATATCAATGACATCAGTTTATTTTGAAATTCATACTCCAGGAAAGTTAACGTTATTTAATGACGTAGATACTCTGTCGAGGTAACAGATGTACCTTTTTCTGGAATGAAACACTTTTATAAATAGTGTAGTTTTAAATTTTATTTTATTCAAAATTAAAATTGTACATACATTTTTTAATATTAACAATGAAAGTAATCAGTTCCAAATTAGAAACGTATATTTTCAACCGATTTTCATGATTTTTTTTTTACAAATATGTTTTGATGCATAGAAAACAAAAATCAAATGAAAAATGAAAAAAAAATTATTAAAATAGATTTTTTGTTAATAACTAATAAAATTTGGGCCATTTTTAATGTCTTATAACTTCAACAATTTTAAACTGATTTTGATAAACAAAAATTCATAATGTTCGTAATTATGTTTAGAAAAAATTTGTAAGACGGATTTTTGATATCATATATAGTTTTTTGACAATCCACGATTTTGTGCGAGAAAGTAAAAAAGTAGTCAAAAAAAGTGTTTTTTTACAGTTTCTGTTTCTATTTATATGTATAACTTTTTTTGTAATTAATTTTTCAACATTCCGTCTTACAATTTTTTTCTCAATACTATTGCGAACAGTTTAAAGTTTGGTAGATCAAAATTGGTTGAAAATTGTTAAAGTTATAAGAGTTTAAAGCTGAAATATTATCAGAAATAATGCTTCGAGATATTCGAGTTTAAAGTTTGAAGTTACGTATAAAAACACTTTAAAAACGTTCAATAATCTATTTTGAATGTATTTCTTCAAATTCAATAAAACCACATTAAAGAAGACAGTACAAGGTATGAGAATATGCAATAAAAAAATTTTCGTAAAAAAATCAATTTTTGGCCAATTTTAGGTGTAATGTCCCCTTAAGATACTGAGGATCAACTACAAAAAAACCTAAAAAACCTAAAAACACGTTATTCAAGCATATTGCGTACCCTCTGGATACTGTGTAAAACACGTTTTAATATTTTTCGGGGATGAGTTACACGCAAATATAGAATTGCAGAGAGTAATCAGAAAATTTTAAGATTTTAGACTAACCCTTATTTACATAAATTAGTTTTACTATAAAATTAACATTCTTTATCCTGCTCCCAGAAAATGGTTTCAGATAATGTTAGATTGCATTTATTTTGATTTATTGCCATCACAAAAAGTGAAATTCATGAGAAAATTTGTTTTAATTTTTTTTTCTTATTTTTTAGTTGAGTAATTAGAACAAATATTTAAAAAATTAAAATTTATTAAAAAATCTTCAAAAGGATCATACAAATCATAACAATAAATTATTATTATAATATGCGCACTGACAAAAAACATAGTTGATTGAACTGAAATATAGTTCAGACAACTATGTTCGGTAGTTAAATACAGGCAACATCCTTCATAGTTGATTCAACTATGTATTATTTGATTCGAATATGTATTATTTCAATCAACTAGAATGTACTTGATTAAACTAAATTTTAATTTTGTTAACTAAAATTCAGTTAAAACAATCGTGTAATTAATTTCATAGAATATTATAATACAGTTTCAGGCACACATCTTTTTTTTTCTCAGTGTGTTAGATTTAAATCTGTGGCTTTTAGGAAAAACCAGATAACTCCATTTCTGATTATTTTGAGAACAGCCGTTTAAAGTTTTTATTTAACATTACATTATATGTATATGAACAAACTAAATTGCTTTGCAATCTTGAAATACAAAATATTTTAGTAATTCTGGCCAGAAGATATGATAATTTTGTTGAAAAGCTTTTTAAATTTATGACAAACTCAATTTTCATAAAAAATGGGGTTACCTGGTTTTTTCAGGAAGCCATAGAAATAACTCATTGTCAGAAATGCTAAAAAAGTGTAAGAACAGTGAGTATATCTGAGGAGATACAATAGGAAGAAAAGGTTTAAATATCACACGTTGAATTATTGAGGATAGTGTGTCAACAGAGAACTATGAAAATGTGAAGGAACTATACTACTATACTACTACTAAAAAAAACCATCCCTAGTAGAAATTGAATAAGGGCTGAAAGTTGGGCCAACCAGGGCGAGCCTAGTTCTAAGGTGGGGCCTACGTAGGCCCAATATAAATTTAATCTTGGCACAACATGGGGGTGTAACGCCTAACCCACCATATACCCGGTTTGTAGCCCAACATTTGCCTATCGAATACCCGTATAAAGAATAATAAATAATAATTATT
>JABFQA010002964.1:0-10397 GCA_022817065.1 Probaryconus sp. ZL-2020
GCGCATATAAAAAGAATGTTTTTGTGTAGATTGTGGAATAATGACCTCTGAAAATTTTTAGTAGATAACCTTCTTGCATAATTTCTCTCTTTTTTTATAACGATCATGATGTCAAAACTTCAATTGCACAGCGTTCTATCGAACATTATCAATGAAAAGATATAAAAAAAATAGTTTTAATTTAAATTATCCACCGTCTGACGTAAATTATCCATTGCATTTCATTGCAATAATAACATAACATTTATAATTAAATTATACACGAAAGAATAATTTAAAAATTAATTTTTAAAATTTGTCAATTTTCTATGTCTCTTCTTGGTTTATTGTAGTTCCATTTCACAAAAAAATAGTTCATCTTTTTTAAAGTTATTTACAATTGTACAAATAGTAATTGTATAGTTTTTGATAATACTTTTAATCAAGCAATTTGATTATGGCGAGGTGGATGTGGAACGACTTGAGCTACTTTCACGACGCGAATGCCGTGAACTTGTGTGATGCCTTCGTGTTGGACTTCGAGACCTATGCCTGGATGTCTTCTTGCTTTTTCTGGCTTTATGTGATCGTGAACCACTTGGACTGTCGTAATAACTGAAAAATAAAAGGAAAATTAAAAATTTTGCATAATATATTGGAATTTAAACTTTGTTAAAGTTTGCTATAATATTTTAATAGCTTAATATTCATTTACCTTTTATGTGAACTCTTTTTTTTCTTATGCCTTTTGTGCATTCTCTGTCTATCTCCATAACCATAACTTCCACTTCTACTCCTAGATCTATGCCTAGACCTTTTGCTATCAAAATCTGCACCTTTTAACTTGTTCATTAGAGAACTACTTTGAGATGCTGATTCTTCTATTTCCATTACATCCATATTTACAGTTGGAGATGGCACTGACGATACTTCGTCATCGTCATTATATTTTCTACTACTTGAAGATGAATTGTTACCACTTTTTGAAACCGTTGGTGCTTGTATCTGACTTAGGAACATTGCAGCTTTTCGTTTTCTTTCAAGTTGCAATTGTCGTTCTTTAGAGGTAGTTGCTTTTTCCTTATATATAATATCCTTTAACCTATCTTCTGCATACCTGTCTCTGATTTCTTTTTGACAGTCTTCCAAAATATCATCTGTTAAATCCACCAATTCCTGGTCATTAGGCTTAACAAGCTTTTTTTCAGGTTCTTGTAGATCCTTTTCTATTTTTTGAACATAATCTTCCATCGATTCCTTTAAAAATTAATATTATTTTGTTAAGCTGATAAAATATTTTGTAATAAAATTTTTGTAACATTTTCAATATATATACCTGTTTTAAACTTTGTGGTGAATCGACTTTAACTTGTGTATTATCCCCTCTCCTATCATCTTCCATCTCTTCGTCGCTTTCCTCCACGGGCAATGCATTTCGTTTTTCTATGATGTTGGTCTCTCCCTCTTTTGGCTTTTTAATTGAAAAAGAAACCATGGTTATACTTTGCTTTGATTTAATGTCTCCCTTCTTCTTAGCTTGAATCATTTTAACCCTTTTTTGTACTTCTTCCATTCTCTGTTGCTTTCTCTGTAACTCTTCTAACTTCTTCTTTTTCTCTTCCTGTAATTCTTGTTTCTGTAACAGTTCTTCCTCGCTGAGGACTCTCTGATTAATACCACCTTCATAAATTGTTAATTTATGAGCATAATAGCCATGGTATTGATGAGACAACTCTAGAAAATTAAATCTAGGATCGCCTTTGTTTTTAACGATCGTTTCAAAATCTCTGCCGTTTTTAGCAACATAGCTGGCCATTTTGTCGATAATTATTTGTACATCTGCAGGTGGGACTATAAACGAAGGCCTGTTTAGGGGTTTTGGAGGAGTTGGACCGTAAGAAACTAGCGATGGCTGGCCTTCTTTCAATTGGCATTGGCTTCCTGGAGAACCAACGGATGTTTGTGGTATTGTTGATTCTGAAGATTGGGGTATGTCAGCACTTTGCATATGTCCATTCGTATTGTAGATCACAGGTCCATGAGAATATTGCTGAGGAATTGAATAGGCCGTGTATGCTTGCTGAAAAACAAAAAAATAAATAAATAAAACAAACCAATGAAAAAAAAAAAAACAATCAAAATGCTTTAATGATAAATTTCCCTCTTTATTACCTGCATTTGAGCTTGTTGATAATAAGGATGAACTTGAGTTGACTGTATCATCATATCAGGCTGTTGAGGCATTTTTGAAGGTGGTGGTTTTCCAGTTATTTTGTTAACTAACATTGAATATGCACAGTCTGCTGATGGTTTGTATCGAATACTTGGAATATTGGGTGCCTAGAAAAATGTTAATAAAAAATATATTGACAAATAATAAAAAATTATTTTTTATTTAAATTATATTATATAAAAAAGAATAAAACTTACCGCTTCAACTTTAGCAAATGATGACGCCAGACTTGGATGAAGATAAGGCTGATCATCGACATCTGATTCTTCATCTGGTTCTTCTACCAATAAGAATGATGATTGTCAAAAAACATTCTCGACTCCAGTGAGTAATGATAATACAAACAAATGTCTTTCGTCACATTGAATTAAATCCGTGACTGGAGTACTTACTTCGTTAAAAAATTAAGCAGAATCAAAGTGGATGACCTTTATCAAATCCAGTTTTTCGCTTATGAATTATTGGTAAAATCTCATCTTCTTAATAAAGTATGAGGTGTAACGTAATATTCATAATTATAACATGCTTAATAAGTGATGTATGCGTACCGCTTTCTTCCTTGTCGGGCTCTTTTTCTGGATTATATTCGCCGGCCTTTATCGCCTTTAGAACGTGCCTATAATATGGATACAGTTCGCCATCGATTGACAAAAATGAAAACTGTGGATTGTTGGCCTGTTTAGCCTTTATCAGAATTTCCATTTGTCCGCCTTGTCGACTGATGAATAATGCCGTTTTTGTTATTATTGCATTTAATTTTTCAGTGTCTGGCTAAAAATTGACAAAAATCAAATTATTAATTGCAATTACGAAGGTTTTGACAAAGAAAATTTGCTACGTAATTGAGTCGTCACTTACCACGGTCATGCCTTCAGGAACTTCAAGTTCTTCAGGAGGAGTAAAAGACTGTTTTTCCTCTTGAAAAGTTGACTCTTTTGGACTCTGCGAATCATCACCCTTTTTACTGTCCTCGTCATCGTAATTGTAAGCTACTTGTCCATACACATTGTCAGAATCCAGAGCTTGATGAAATCGTTTCATTTCCTCTTCTAAAAACAGAAAACAAAAAATGAATAAGTTATTGCTAATTTTTTACAACAAAAAAAAAAAAAAATGTTAACATAAATTGATCTTTAATTTTTACCATGATACATAGATTCTTCAGCATCATTGTTGTAAAGTGAGAGATATCTTTCTTCGTCGCACAATTGTTCGATTTTGATTTCATCTTCAGTAAGGAATGTTCTTTGATCGAAACCACCAGGCGGAGGCTCGTAAATCTTCAAATCGCCCAATGCTCCTCGCCCATCGTATCTACAGACACATAACAAAAGAATTAGAGAACGAAAACAGAAAAAAACAGAAAAATATTTAAATTCGCAAAAAAATCGACGCCACCTGAAAAGCATAAACTATTATAACTGATTTCTGCAATTCCATGAACTAGAAAGTGCACATTTTATTTATTCATTGAAATCGCGAGAAATAAATGGATATTCAATTTTAAATGGAATATTTATATATAATGAAAAGTTGCTTGGTCATTTATCGATTTAAAATGTTTTCAATAGAAATTGATATAGGACAATTAATACTATGTAAGATAATACGTGTGCCATTTTTTAAATTGACAAATAAAACATGAAAATGAAAAACATAAATAAATAAAGGATAGCTTATGCATTGTTAAACAAATTCTTCTTGAATTATAGAATAGTTTTTGGTTCAAAAACAACAATAAAAATAGTGTTATGTTAAATTAAATGGAGTGAACATCTAATATCATTATTGATTGTGATAATATAGTTGAACTTATGGGTGTTTGTTAAATGAAAAATATTATCGTAAACTTTATATGCATTCGTTATAATATTGTATTGTTTGAAAGTTTGTTACGTTATTATATTATTATATAATAAAAGTTAATTGTTTTTTTTTTGCTGAAGATGCTTGAAATCTACTTTGATTTAAATTAAATTATTGGTAATTGAGAAATCTACATTACCATTTACGAGTAAGTGAGCTGTTTTCATTAATAAATTTGTAGTTTCCAAAACAAACGTACATGTACACAATGGTTACTTTGCACATGGTAGAAATTGCGAGGTTAATTTTTAATCTACAATGTAATGAATAAAAAGTATAAAACATTATTTTGTATTCATTTATAATAGTGAATCTTATTTTCAATTGACAATTATACAAAACTGAAAAAAGGGAGCAAGGTTAAACAGCAAAATGTTGAGAAGAATACAAATTTGTAATTACTGTCATCTACGATGGGTATATTTTTTTAAATATTTTTCTTATAAATAATGTAAATTATTTATTTAATGAACTTATGAGTGATATAAATAAATTATAGTTCTCTACGAAGGTGAGACTAGAAATAGATAAAAAGGTAAATGAAATGATTGACAAAGAGGAATTAAAACCAAAAAAACATCCAGGTATTTATCATCCAGGAACTATTAGATTACCTGAAAAGTTACAAATTGCTATAAAAAAGAGATTTGAAGGTAAGTTGATTTAAATAATTGATTATTATAATCTTTAAAAATAATTGAACTATGATTACTATTGAGGAATTATTTGAGATTTTTTTTTAGATAATTTTTGAAAAATCAAACAAGTATGCGTAGTGATTAACAAAAATTGTAAAATTTTTTTTATAGATGTTCAAATCAAAAATTTGTTGGAGGACGCGCATAAATTAAGCAGACAATTGCTGGCAAAGCATCCGCCTGTAGAAAATAATGTTTATTCAAAAATGTATAATGATATACAGAATTCATTTATAAAAGAACCAATGGAATTATTAGAGTTAGAAAATTTGGAAGCATCTTACAAAAAGAATCATTCAAGAGCTATAAATTATTTAAAAGTAAAATTAAATAATACAAAAGCTACAGAATATGATTTAGTAAATGCCCAAAAGTATCTTTTAAGACAATCTGTATTAGATTATGCAATTCTGATAAAAATTTTTTATGAAATTAAGGCAAGAGATCCAAATTATTTGCCTGAAGCAATATTTGATTTTGGTTCTGGAGTGGGTTCTGTTATGTGGTTAGTAGACAGTCTAAATATTTGAAAAATTATGGTTATTCAGCTTATTAGTAAATTAAAGTATATTATATTTTTTTTTTTTTCCCCAATTTAGGGCCGCTATGTCAATTTGGAAAAATGATGTTAAAGAATATATGGGAGTTGATATATCAACTGACATGATTGACATGGCTGAAGCAATTTTAAAAGACCTTAGGCCTGAAATGAAAAAAATATTTTTCCGACAATACATGCCACCGTCGATTAGGGTATTAAAAAATAAATTTTAAATTTAAAAGTTTAGTTAATACAGTCGAACCTCCGAATAGTCCGATCGCTCTGTCTTTTTAATGTAATGAGAGTTTTTAAAGATAAAAAGAGAAGCTAATACGGACTATTCGGAGGTCCGACTGTATATAACGTCGCGTGGCGGCACAACGATCACCCTTGGCTCGTCGCGCCTCTGCCGCGGCGCTTGATTTTTAATAACAAAATGTATATTTACATATTATTTTATTTTACATTGCATGTATACGATGATTATTAGAGATTGTTGGATATTTGAGCCACAATTATTAAATTATTTAAAGGAAAAATTTACAAACAGGGAATCTCCTGTTTCATTATCTTTATTCAATATATTTAAGTTATAAATCTGTAAATACAGAATTAATTCATTAAAATACTAATTTCTTAAAGTAAAAATTGTTCTTGAAATTAATTAATTAAAATTCTAATTAAAATCAAACCTGAAATACATCAATTTGTTTTGTCATTCGAGCAATGACCCAGCACTTGTTGGTGGGAGTTGAGGCTCCCCTCTCATTTTAGGTTGAATTTTGGCTATATAATGTTTGGAACATTCTCACTTTATATTCCACAGAGTATCTCTGTGCTATTGGAGCATCTCCAATAATTATAATTGAGTGTCTCAATTATTGCTAAGGCCTCCTTAGCTTTTCTACTAATGCAAATTTATGATTTTTCAGGATCCTTAAACCTTTCTTTAATTCCACTGGGCATCCCAGTATTTCAATTCCTAAAATTCCTTTCTATATCTACTTTAGCATTGGAGCATCTCTGGTGCTAAAGTCCTTGCCAAACCTTTAGCAAGATTTATAATAAAAATTTAAGACCAATTTGGAACAAGTATCTTGTTCTGCGTATAAATTGGCAATTATAAGTAGAAATTGTAAGAAATTCAAGCATCTTGAATTTCCATTTTGCATTTCTTTGGATGCCTGGTTGACCAAAAAATGGTCCTTCGAGCCGGATATACGAAGTTTATGTATTAAGGAATTTTGTTCCACTAAATATTACCATTAAATTTTTCTTCTCTTTTGAAAATTAAATTGATTACAAGGTTCTCAAAATGTCAGGTTTAGAGCAAACATTAATTGAAGTAGAGACAAATTACAGAGAGATCAAAAGAATACTAGTTAATATTAAGAAAAAAGGGGTTAAAAATTTCGTAACGGCGATATCCAACAAACTATTATTTTTCCCCGCGCCTAGTTTCGTTACATTTTTCGGCTAGTGCGCGCTGACATTATTAACGAGATTCAAGTGCGTGATTTTTATTACAAATTTATTCTCCTGGCAAGTTTTTGAAAACCTTTGTCAGATTTATTATTATCATTTACCCGGGTATTCGTGTGACCCTGGTAATTAACTAAATACGTTCAATTGTATCCAATTTGCCAAAAATATAGTTCTCATAAAACTAATTTCTTGCCCGGTGTTTTTATTGTGTTGTGTCCCAAAATCCCGTACGAGATTTGCTGTACCTGCAACCTCAGTTGTGGTCGGAGGAACGGGCCCTGTGATGATGCAGTCGAGGCATCTGAGTTCCATCTCAGTCTTTTGAAATTCTCGACACGCAGATCATCACACATATCTGCTCTCTTTACCCTTGGTTGAATAAAAATGGAAAATTTCCAATTGGGCATCCAAAAGTTTACGTGGGTGAAGAGTGCAAAGATCTTATCGGTGACAATAATAGCCTTAACGCCGTAGAAGGTTTAGTCGCTTGTCGTATTCTTCCAAATCGTAAACTGTACCACCCAGTATTGGGCGCAAGAATATACGGATGGCTCATGTTTGTATCTTGTCGAACGTGTGCCGAAGAAATGTGTCAAGAGTATTGCGTACACGACGATGAAAATGACAGATTTTTAGACGGAACTTGGGTTGTTGACGAAATTAGGAAAGCCGTTGATATGGGCTATAAAATTTTACAAGTTTTTGAAATTTTGCAGTATAAAATAACGCAATACAATAAAAATAGTTCAGATGAAATTAACGGTATATTTGTTGATTATATGAATAAATTTTTACAAATTAAACAAGAAGCCAGCGGATGTCCCGAAGAGTATAACAGTCCAGAAGACAGAGATAAATATATTGAAGACTATTATACAGCTGAAAATGTAATACTAGACAAGGACAAAATTTTAAAAAATCCAGGTTTGAGTCTAAATGTGTCTAAATTGTCTGTGGGGTAAAATGGGTCAACGAGAAAAATTAATAAAAACAGAAATTATACAGACACGTGAAGAACTATTAGACTATTTTTAACAGATCCAAAAAGTGAAGTACTATCGTTGTTACAATGACTCAAACATGTATCTCTCGTATAAGTATGTTAAAGAAGCCTTCGACATATCACCTATTACGAATGTTGTAATAGCCGCATATACGACAGCACAAGCACGCTTAAAATTGTATACGTATCTTGAAGCACTCGACAGACGTGTTTTATGAACCAAAGACTGGTGATTTTCTGGGTGACATGACTGATGAACTGTCCTGTTATGGTAAGGGCAGCTTTATAATATCTATGTTTCCGGGGGTCCAAAATTTTATGCTAACATTGTTAAAAAACCTGACGGTCTATCAGGTTCTGGAATCAGCTCGACGTGGATGCGCTCCCCGGCGGTTCCGTAAATAGTACCGCGATTATCAGGACCATGACGTCATCACATCTACTCGGCGTCGAGCCTACTAGTGAATGGGCCACATTAGGAATCACGAACTTCATTGAGTCATATTTTGGTATCAACCAGACGGACCCCCGCTGGGGCAACTCATTCCCAGTGCCTTTCTTTGCTATTGAGCAATGGGCACTAAAGACGGGCTTCGATCTCGTACGCGAGGTCAAAGACCGTACTTACGGTAATCTGGGGGTGGGAGCTCCTTGTACGTACGTCGGATTGGACCGGGCTTTGCGCCCTATGATGACTATTGTTAGCGGATCAATCGATATCGCTAGGAAAAGACCATACACGGTGGCCTACATCGGCCAGATGACTTTAACGCCCATGATCCTGCACTTTGATCAATGGGACTTTATGACCAACGCGGGCTTTAGGACTCGAACACAACTTCGTCTGTGTACCACAAACGCTATGTTTGTGACTGAGAAATATCATTACACAGAGACGGACAACTGGACCACCGTACGCGTGGTCAACGATGTTGTGTTCCAGTCTGGTTTTGAGTCCCGTATTGTGTCGGTCCGGCCTATCGTGTACTCCGACCCACCAGCGGGGTTTCCAGCGTCTCGCCCGTTCAGCGAGTCAAAATCATCCTCTCGCGACAAGACGGAGAAGGGGGAGGGCAGCTTGATCAAATCGCGGACCTCAAATATACAGGACCCTCACACGAAGCCCGTCCTACCTATTCGAGACCAGTCCGACCACCGGCCGAATATACACCCGGTGGAATCACCCACGACGGGGGTGCAATCCGGGATCGCTCCAGAATTATCTTCTACCCCAAGCGGCAGTGGGATGTCTCACGTAGCGTCGCATGGAGTGGAGGAGAAGGAGATCTCGTGGCGCCTCCCCGAGTATGAGAGAACTCGAGCCTGCCAACGTTGTACTATACTCGTATGGCAAGGCTCCAAACGGTGACCCATTTAGAGCAAACAACCCAATGATAGTACAGGAGCAGAACGGTGGATTTCAATATTCACCACGTATTGGACCGTCCGGCACTTGGAAGAATCCTTCTGACAGATCTCAAAGGATGACTCTACCCGCCCTGTCTGGCATGGTCTACCCTCCACCTCTCCCTCTCCCGGTCCCAACCAGGCCCGTCCACCAGCCAGGGACGATGAGGAGGGCCATTGCCAGGCCCCGGGAACCCCCAGTGGCGCCACCCACTCGGCGGAGGACGAACCCCTGCCCCGTACAGAATCAGGCCCCTCCAGCGAAAGTGCCATTAGGGAGGACTCCGCTGCCCCTGTTCGCGATGGTCAGGCGGGAAGTGCCGCCATCGACGCCACCGGCACCGGAGTCCCTCCCTCCAACCACCTGCGCACCACCACCAGCGCCACCCCTCACCAAGGCGCAGATTGAGGAGATACTGGGAGCAATCTCCAGCTCCGAGGAGGAGGAGGAGAGGGAGAAGAAGGAGAAGGAGGGAGAGAGGTAGACGCGACCCCCACCGCCACAGGTCAGCTGGACGCTGAACCTGTCGGAGTCATCCGAAGAAGAAGAGGAGCTCCCCTGGCGCCTGATCCGGGTGTCCGGGATCCCGGCTGTACAGCCCCCACGAAGGGACCCTCGATTCAAGGGCTCAAAAAAATAAGAATTTCTTTTTTTTATTTTTATTACTATTATTGATCTTCTCTTTCTTTTTTTTTCCTTTTTCTGAGCGTTTTTTTTTAATTTTGTAAAAACAAATAGATAATAAAGATGAAATTCACTGACTAATCAAGGATGAATTAAAGGGGGGAAAGGGGAGAGAGTTTTTTTTTTAGTTAACATTTCGCAATTTATAACACCCCAAAATTTTTTTTTCTCTTTTCTTTTCTTTTCTCGCTGGTGAACGATGCAACCCCTTTCGAATAGAAACGGCTGCATCGCTCAGGGGGACATTAAAGCGTACCTGAAAAGGTAGGAAAGATTATTGTTTCTTTATTTTTATTTTTATTTTTATCTTAAGGGGATTCATCGCGAAAATGGCTAAAATGAACAAAAATCAATAAAAATGATCGAAATTGTTGTTACTGAATCATGTTTTTAATAATTAACAAGAAATCAATGAGTTTGAAATAAATTTTTATAAACAATTATAAATTATCTATAAAGCAACTTATAAAATGGGGTAAATTGAAAATGTCACCGTGTGA
>JABFQA010002965.1:0-10397 GCA_022817065.1 Probaryconus sp. ZL-2020
AAAATGGTTTTTTTTTTTTTTTTTTTTTTTTTTCTAAAACCACAATTTCATTAGTTGCTTCATTCCCAGAACAAACGTAATTGTCATACTTTCAGTTTGATTGATCACGACTTTCACATAACTTACATACAATAAATAAAGATATGTGTCATATATAGACATAGCAACAGGTTTATGTTCAGTGTTAAAAGCACAACGTAATAATCATAAATTTTCCTCGACATTTCATTGACTAATTTTGTATTATCTATAAATCAGGGGAATATCATTTTTGCGTAAAATTTTTCACGAAACTCCAAACGTTATTTGGATCAGAAAAAATTTTCTTTGATTTGTATAAGTTTGATTAAAAAATAGCCGCGACAACTTTACGATCGATCTGTATAGTTTAGTCGTAAAAAACAACGTGCCACGTTATTTATGAGACTACTGCAATAAACTTTAATTAACTGAAGCTGCGGTATTTCAGCAAACCACCAATAATTAAACTTCTGCACCCTCGTGCGATAGCTCTCTTTCGCCGAGGACTTTTTTTCTGTTTTACTTTCTTCGACTGATTTACTATCAGCTTTATTCAGAAAAAAACTTGCATGCAACTTTAACGTTTTATCCATGTAAAACGTTTTATCGTATTGTGAAAAAAAAAAAAAAAAATAACACTTGGATAATTGTTTAATAGATGAAACTTTATTCATATTGATTCATTAATTGTTGTTTTATTTCATTCATTCAATCGTTTACGAAAATAAATTTCAATTTCATGTACATTTTTGTAAAAAAATCCATAGCTCTCTTGAGCTGAAGTTTTTATAATCTGTTGTCAAGTTAATATAATTCGTCACCTTCCAAACTGAGGAGTCCAAATGACAAAAAGTGTTTTGGTGAATGGCCCAGGTAGCCGGTGGTAAAGTCAGAATTCTTTCTTACGATCCGTGAATTCCTGGCTAATTGCCGGACAAGATCCGGAATGCTCATTGTTCAAGGAACGGGAAGTCCAAGAGTACGAGTCTCTTCAAGTAATCCCTTGAACGACGCATACATCGCATTCCGGATTCTCATATATTGCTCTTGTATTGGCAATTACTTTCTTCATTAGTTCATTATCATTTCAAATGTTGGAATTTTAAGAAATCCAAGATAAATATCCTTAATCTATCTCGTACTTTTTTACACTGTTGCGGAATTTTAAATTTGTCCAGGGTAAGTAGAAACTGCCCGAACTCGTTCATAAGTGACTTTGATTAGATTCTGACGAAATTAGAATTTTTAATTATTATTGGGAACATAGTAAACATATAATTATAAGTTCAATAAACAAAATTATATTTCGTAAAAAAACCAATACGCTTGAAAGCGCATCAATTTTATCTCAAATAAAATGGATCATCAGGTGGTGGATTTTGCGATAAAAATTAATGGAAGAAATATAATTTATAGGGAGTAGCGAATATCTTATGGTTATATCGAATTACGCGCAAAAATTGGCAAGATAATCGATTCCGGACGAACGCCGATCGTAATTGCCAGTAACCGGATGATCCAGGCGTTGAGACGAGGTCCTGGCAGATCGTAAAGAGCGGTTTGCGTGTCGTGAGCGCAACCTGACACGTACTCCAATAATTTTCGATCACGCGCGACAATCTGCCATGCCGTTTGTTTCCCTTCGAAAAGAAGAAACAAATAGAAAGGAAAACGGAGATGTTCGAGTAATGAGATGACTAACGATATCGAGCTCATTTTCTATAATGTCTATCATCAATATTATTAAAGCATTATAATATATAAGTCACGACCAAGTCATTTCATATATATATAAAATTTTCATTTGCTTTTTCGCAATTTGTACGTCATTTTTGCATCGATAAATCTTTTCAAGATGAATGATGATTCAAGATGAATGAACTAATGATTTTATAGAAGTCAAAAAAAAAAAAAATATGTGTTAAACTTTGAATTTCAATTATTGTTCATCTCGAGCTCATCTTGAATAATACAAATGCAGTGTCTAAGAAATTTTCGTCGGCATGAAAATTGTCAATCGTTTTTAAAAGCAGGATGATTTTCTGATACCAAGCATTACGTGGCAGATATTGTGTTCTGATATTAAAGCGACATTATATTGCAATTTGATACATATAATTTAGATAAGCTGCAAATGTTATGCCGTGTGAAAAATTTTGTTAAAAATAATTGGTACAGTGCACTAATTTCGAAATTGCACATCACTGGTACAATTTAGAATGATTCATTTACAGTCGAGGACGAATAAGGCGCAACTATCAATTACATCGTTCGGACAATTGAAATTTTGCTGTAATAACAGGCCGCAAGAAACTCGTAATAAAGGGCCGCGAAAAAGCTCAACTTACGAAGGACGCTGATTGACTTCTGCATAAAAACCAAACATTAAAATTACATGTGTATTTTTACAATACAATACAATGCAGCGCAATATATATTTTATTGATATCAATTCCAATTCATTAAACACTTATAATTAATTGGTATTTGATATACTCAAGGCCAACACGTGAATAATACTTTCAACATTGTTATTGCACAGACTAATACCACTGATTTGGATAAATGATATTCGTATTAAATTTTTAATAACTCTTAATTTGAAAAATACTTTTACCAGAAAGTTATTTTTGTTGTAATTCATTTTAAAGGAGTAAATGACGACCTTTAACCAATGTTTAATTCAGTATAATTTTCTTCCGTATAAAAACCGTAATAAATGTTCGAGGCATTTCTTTTGGACAAAATTTATAAGAGCGTTTTATCTCGGACAATGCACTGCAAATGCACTGACGCATTCCCAATCTGTTTAATGGCTGGTAGAAAAAACGTAGATCAGTCAGCGATTAGACATCTCAAAGGCTCAGCGCTCCTTAAGAATCCAAGAGGAAAGCCAATGGGTTCCAACAAATTTTGCAGCAGAACGTGCACAACAATTTTCTTTTTGCCCGTCATTCACTTTCGGCATTCTTTCTCCTTTGTTTGCGAGTTACTGTTTCTTTCAATTGCCTCATGCTATGACAAAATTTGTTTTTTTTTTTTTCCTTCCTTAGGTTTATCGATATCAAAGTTGAGTAAATTTTTCTGAAAAAAAAAAAAATTTAAACAAAACAATTTTTGTGAAAGAAAAACGTCTTTCTAAGTTTTTTAACATATTTAGCAATTGATGTGGAATGAAAAATTTCCGGTTCATAAACTCGTCACCGGAGACTGAGGACTTGGACACACTCGGTGTGTAAGTTTTTTTTCATTCAAGAAATGATTCTTTGGTATTAGCAGTTTCTGTTTGTTCGTTTCTTCATCACTGATCGGTATGCAGGTTCGCATCTTATGAGTTGAACGTCAAGCTTTGGTATCTCGGCTGTGTTTACTGTTCGGCTAGGTTGTAGATCGCCTTTATCTCCGATCTGGTCTCTTCCGTCCCACTCGAGCGCCAGCGACTGCTCGCTACTACTCAGTCCAAGAATTTACAAGCGAGCGTGTTTATCCTTTATTGGCGCGATTCGCCGCACATCGCAAAATCCTTCGAGGCATGTGCTGCACTACATTTACATTCACGCCGAGGGCTCACTCCGAACTCGCCACCGAAGGGCCACCCCTTGGAACGTACAGCAACGGTAACGTTCCAACAGTACCGTTGTTACATATCTATGATAACGGTAATAATAGTCAATCAATATTAACTAGGAGTACTTTGCCATTATTTGTATTTTCCATACTTTACTGTGAATGCGATAATAAAGAGCGTATTTTAGATTTTTGGTTCCGGGAATCGGAAATAATTTGTAGGTATTTCAGTTGCTTGATATACCTTCGGCGTAATTCGACGTAACTTTGGTTCCGTTAAGAAGATGCATTTTTCGCATACCATTATCTGACTTTTGCAAACTTATTTGACTAAGCTTGCTTGATGCAATTATTGATTATTTTTAAGCGTCATATTTAATGCAGTACTAGAACAAATGTAGGATCGCATTTGAATTGAAACCATAATGGACGAAAAACTAGAGCATAAGTTATGGGGTACTAGATTTAAAACAAGATCAGATTAAAGGCCGGATCTAAATCTGATGTAGGATTAGATCTATTTAAATAGCAGAACACAAGTGGAAGTCAGATTTAGGTCTAGAAATACCTGAGGCTATGTTAAACGTAGAAGTATAGTACACGACCTGCTAGATCAATCTTTAGATCTAAGATACAACCACATCAAAGGCAAAATAGGATTGAAGGTCACTATAGATTTTTCTTCTTTTCAGAAATAAGATTAAATGTTACACAAAAATATAGGTTGGTATTCAAATAATTATACGATTAATTGTTGTTTTCTGGTAACTTATTAATTTATCATTTTAAGTTGCCTGTAAAATCCATAAGGGTCATAGATTTTTTGGAGTTAAATCAAATTAGAACAGAATTAAATTGAAAGCCAAAGCAGATTAAACTGAGCTATTCTAATTGAGATAGTCTAGACCCAGCTAAATAGATTTTGATGACTTCCCATTAACTTGATTCAAGTATATTAAAACACATATCCTTGACTCTAATATTTATCGCAACAAAATATAACGTGGAATCTTTTTTCTTATATACCTAACTTTTCTTCTTCAATTACGACTTCCTTTTTTTTTTCTGAACAAAATATTGTAATTATAAAGTATTATTTTGTAAGTTGATTACGCGTAATTGAAGGTAATCAATTTCAATGGAATCTAATTGGAAGAATGTCTAACAAAATCCTAAAATTACATTAGGATGCTTCTTCTCATGTTTAAAGTTATTTAAATTTGATTAAGGTTGATCGAAATCGTTCATCTAATGAAAGTAGGGTCAACCAAGGTAAGAGTGACAAAGTTGGGTAATTGTGACACATCATTTTTTATCATTTTAATTCAAATTGAAAATTGCATTGATAATGTAAATTTGAAGATTATAGTTCAAACTTTACATAGGTAATTATTAAAAGAGATAAAAATTAATTATTACTAATAAAAAATAAGGTATCACAATTACCCCATAGTGTCACTCTTATCCCGGCAGATCCTATAATTGGACATAATTAAATCTTACACGGAGAAAAAAAGTTTCTATAAAAATTACCATACTGTACGGTAAAGCAGTCAGAAAAATCAGCTTAGGTGATATTGTTTAATGTCCAGTATGGTAAAAATTTACTGAATTATAATAATATTTTCATACTGGATATCCCCTAAGCTGATTTTTCCGAATTTAGCTTTATTACCTTACAGTATGGTAATTTTTATACAAACTTTTTCCTCCGTGTATTTATCACACCTATTTCTATCCGATAGGTAAGGTAACCGTTGATTAACTCGGCATAATTAGTTATTGCTTATTAGGTCTAGTTGGAGCTGGCTTTCGGATTAACTAATAATGTGTGATCGAATTCTACGAGATTGTGCAAAGCCACGTTATTAAATATACGCGTTATGAAAGTGTGTTCAACTTGTTTAATTATCATCTCTAATACTATTCCATTAATCTATTTTTACTGCATGGTATCGTGATTTTTACTCTCCTCGTTTTTCATTTCCCTTACTCGCAAAGCTTGTTGCACTCGCAATTTTTAATTATCTATAAATAGACTCTATTATTGTGGGGCAGGCTCACCTTATTACTACGGCAAGTAAGTGCTAATTAGTCTCGATGTAAGGAAGTGCTTAATTATTTTATTATAACGCCCCGATCATTAGAGCTTGAAGAAAATATCTTGTTGCGAGTCAAAAACAATATTTATATACATATTATTTCTTAAATATACTTAACGTTCAATTTAATAATTCGCATATCTCTATTGAATAAATATATGCTACTTCTGGTTTAGGCATTCAAACAAATTAGAAGAATAAAATGTTTTAATTTACATTTTAACATCTAATTACATTATTGAAGAACCACTTTTAATTGGAAACTCAAAAATATCATATGTAAATCATTTTACAAATTATTTGTTTGATTAATTGTTTATTGCAAATTAATGATAAGTAGTCTATTGGGGTTTAAAAAAAATATGTTTCAATTGTAGAATAAAATTGTTGATAAGTTACATGAATCAATTGTTTAAGCGGAAAGCGGAATAGAAGAGGTGTGTCTGAAAATTTTGAAATGGCGTTATAAGGATTTTGCCTAAGTGCCATGAGTTACACGTGGACGACTGCAGTTAAGATCTCGCGAGTTTTCGCGAAGAAGACGTACACGGAGAATATCGTTTTGATAAAGTGCCTCGTCAGTCGTCTTCGCGTGTACGCGTTTGTTCGCACCGCACGAGCACGAGCACAACGCGGAGCGGAGCGGAGCGGAGCAATATCCAGCTCACCCACGCAATCGTGGGTGTTCGAGGTGTTGAATAATATCGCACATTCGACGCACAACACGAGAGAACTCGTTATTGCGTGGTAGGTATCTAGATAATCGGATAAGATCGCGGAACAACAAAAAGATCGCGGATCAAGGAAAAAAACTCTTCAATATTAACCCGGAAGTAACACGTAAAACCAACACGAATTATCCTCTTTTCTTTATAAACACAATCAGTTCAAAGTCTTAGAGACTTTCATTGTGGAATTGAAATTTTAATGCCCAAATCGTACCAAGAATTTATTATTCAGATAATACCGTAAAATATCGTTCAATAATTTTATAATAACGTAATTTTATTTACAATGACAGATCGTAAGAAAACGGCAATACATAAACCTGTTGAACAATTTTTTTTTTTTTTTTTTTTTCATGTTTAAATAGTAAATAAATAACAATGGCTGTTATAATTAGCTGAACAATTCATTGGCTAATTAATTAATTAATTAATTAATTAATTAATTAATTAATTAATTAATTAAGAAATAATAAAGGGTAACATTAATGTAAGTTATTTCTACGAAGTTGGGTTTTGCGAAGGATGCCTTTGGATTTTCTTGATATCAAAGGACGATAGTCAATGGCGGCGCGACGCCGTTGGCGACAATAATGAGAACATTGTTAAATTATCGGCAATCTCGCGCTGGCGTCCTCAGAGGCAGGTACGCGGGGAATCCCGACGACGGCGGCGGACATAAAGGGACAAAAATGCACGCGAAAAATCGAGATAAGCCGCAGATAAAAGGACGTCTCCTTTTATCGTGAGATGTATTGCTGCACTCGTGAAATACTGTACCAACTCTCTTTCTCTCTCTCTCTCTCTCTCTCTCTTTCTCTCTTCGATGGCGCTTGGATTTATTGAATTATTCATGACGCATTATCAGATATAAGAAATATTTATTTTATGATTATACACACCAAGTATTTCAGCCATTCTTACAAGATTCATAATCAGGAGGACTTTTTCAAAGTCTTTCATTAAATAAAATATAAACTTGAAATTATCTCGCAAGTGCAATAATCGGGCAATTCTAATATTTGAATTTACGTCAAGTCATTATCTTTTCAACGTTATTAGTTTAGACGGTAATTTATGGTTCTGTTTGTTATTTCATTTATTTTTATTAGCATTGCTACAACTATTATTTCTGAAAGTAATTTCTCGAGAGTTTATGGCATCTACGTTCATTGTCGAAGCTAGTGTCATGGAAACTAGAAGCAAAGGTGGTTATAACCATCAAATGACGCGTGTGGTTATAGGGAAACCTCATGGGATATCACGGGAAATGTACACGAGATATATTTTACATAGTACCCAATTTTCTGAACCACGTATATTCTGCGCAAATATGTCGCATATTAATGACTCGTTCATTGTTTCCAATTATAATGGAAATATTGCCGAACATGTAACTATTGATTATTACAAAAAATTGATATGAAAACTTTTCTCATATCAATGAGAACTATCATGAAAATCATAAACACAAAAATCAGAATACAAATTAATAATCAAAATATAAAATATAATATACAAAATCAAACATTAGAAATAGCATTGAACGTGAACATTTTGTAATTGTGGTTACTTTTTATACACCACTCTACAGTTATAATTAAAAAAAAAAAAAAGTAATAATAATAATAACAAGCTCGTATAAATTTTATAATCTACCTGTCGTTTATTGAAAGCAATTATATTTGATGAGACAAGTTGTTACGTAAAGAAGGCACGTGCTAAGCTCGACACTGCTACAAAGTAGTGATGGACTTTTCTGTCAGACGTCAGTGGTGGCGATCGTACCTGTTCAGCCGCTCGTTACATGTCAGCTGAATGTTTTTCCTGACATAGAATTTTTCTTTTAAAAAAGTAACGACGGTATTTTAAATGAAATAACCAATTGATTTTAAAGCATATAAGCTTTTTTCATACACAACTTATAAGATTATGAGTATGGTTTTAATTTTCTTGATATGACATTAAGATAACTATGTATGTAAATGTAATACAGATGTAATACAACTTGTAATAAGATTGTAAGAACATTTTTATATCCCAAAAAGATTATAAGCTAAATATTATTAAAATCGAACAAAAATAAATTTAATTAAATTTTTGATGAAATTTCCATATTAAAATGATTATCAGAACGTAATTCAATGATGATCATTTATCTAGATTATTATTAAAAATCAACGTTTGAAACTTCAGATACAGGTATTGTTTATATGAATAGGAGAAGGATATATAAAAGAAAAAAAAAGAAAAAAGAAAAAAAAAAAGGTTCGTTGTAGGAGTTAAAGATGAATATATGTATATCTTGGGATATAATTTCAATACAATATTTCGAATAGTGGATGCATTAGGAATGTAGCACGATCTGTAGAGGCAAACCAGGACACTGATTTGAAATCTGTCGTATGAGTCATAGCGTTCGATTGTTCTTGGCTCGATTGTCAAGGCTTTCTCATGGTGATCTGTCGTTACGGTACCTTTGTCATTTTTCAATTCTACTGGCTTTACCGACCACTATCGCAATTCAGTTTGCCCTTCTTTTCCGGTTGCATGCTCGCCAACACTTCGGCGTGAACTCATAATTCGCACGGGCACGGGTGTTTCGGGCCCTTCGGGGCCCTGCCCAGGACAGTGTTCCATTGTATTTCAGATGTAAGCACGATCTCCATCGTGAATTGTGATTTACGACGATGCGTTACGGGCTTAGAAAGGCACCAACCATCGCCTGTCCTCGTCCTATCTTTTCCCACACTTGGCTGGCAAATAATGAGCCGTGTTAATTAATTAATTAATTAATTACATGTGAAACATCGTTTCGGATAGTTGGGCAAATTGCCCAACTGTTTTACTTTTAATTTGAGAACGAAATGTGTTTTCTGATGATATTAATTATAATGGTCAGATTACCACGTTATAATAATTATAATAATAATTATAATAATAATAATAATAATAATAATATATAACTCATATAATTAACACGTTCTGTTAATTCTAAAGTCTGCTTTACAAGTTATTCATTGTTTTCTATTATAGTTATAGCATTATAGTTAATATCATTGTGCAAGAGTCATTATTTTATTTATTTTAATTCCAAGAACGAATGTGAGATATCATTTTATTTTACAGCTGATATATTTTAAGATAAAATACTATTGATTGCAAAAATAACAGATAAAAAAAATACTGACTCTGGCTCAACATTGCATATAAATTTAAAAGTAAAACACCGCGTGCAATCATTACTCATCCTTTCAACAAAGTTGTCCTTAAAAATGTCCTTAAATCCTAATTTAAAAGTGAAAGCGAAATTTAAATGAGCAAGCGCGATATTTGCGATTTCTAAATTATGTCATTAAAGGAATTGAAATATAATATTGATATTACTTATCCTGAAAAGTTTGTTATTCTAATCAGCTTCTTCATATATTTTCGTAAGATTCTTGAATCCAATGTAAATATCCCAGACCAAACATATGATCAACGAGTAATTTTTTTCTGTGAAAAGTTGAAGGCGATATCGAGTCTTCGTTTGGCCAATGACGAAAAAAGTCATCAGCTGCTTTTTACCTGAGATTCTTTAGGAAGTAGGCAGGTAATGCATCACATAATACAGTATTACACAAACGAATTACTACAACCTCGAACTTTAATAAAACAGCATGATGTCATGCTCGAAGTTGATTGCATTTACAAAAGAGGTAAAAAATGATAACAAAAATGGCCAGCAAAAACCTTTTTATAATTATTCTGAATCCTTAAATAATAAAATTGAATTAAGTGCTATCATAAATTTATGATTATAAAATATCCATGGCAAGTTCAGAATTTCAAACAATGTTCCCGGAAAAGATATCAAACGTTCTTTCATTCATGTCAAAAAACATATTTTATAGCACTCGCTAAATAGCAGATGAGGCCACGTACTATTTTATTCACATTTCTTCATCATCTAACCAGTTCCTATTTCAGGACAAAGGAT
>JABFQA010002966.1:0-10396 GCA_022817065.1 Probaryconus sp. ZL-2020
AATAAAAAAAAAAAAAAATCGATGATAACATCGTTAATCTAATGTGCAAAATCTATGCAAACATCCCTACTTCATTGAATTGCTAATCAAACTTTTTAATATCAATAACCAATTGAAAATGAAATTCAAACGGAGTCTGTCAACAGATCATCTGGTGAAACGTCGCTGATTGGACAGCGCTGTTCCGCGGCCTTTAATCATCCCTGTTTCGGGGGGGGGGGGTGGGTTCGCGGGGGGCGGGGGCCACTCGCCGTGAACAGTATGGTGTTAGGTGCTCGCAGAAGAGGGATCCGCATTATAACACTCGAATCGAGCGGTGACCGAGAATCACCCAGTTCTGTGTAGTTCCCAGGGCTCGGTGGGTACGTTTCACTCTCATACTCTCTCTCTCTCTCCATCTATCTATCTTCCTTTTCTTTTTTTTTTTTCTTTCCTGGCCCTCTCTTTCATCCCATCTTTTTCTATCGTCATCTCTTTATCTCTTTCTCGGGGCAAACAGAAAAGTGATCGAGCGAAGCCGCAATCAAAGCGCCTATCGCGACAGACATATTAACGTCGTCGCGCCGGAAAAAACTCGAGTGACACGACGCTTTGTTGCTTTGAAGGGAGGTGTTGCGACGCGCGATGATGAACGATATGGAGGCGTACGGGGACGGGTACATGGAACCGGAGGAAGAGTGGGAACGGGAGGGCCTTCTGGACCCTGCCTGGGAGAAACAGCAGAAAAAAGTGAGTACAGCCACTGACTTTATTCTCATTTATTCTCAATGTAAATCGTAATGATAGAATTTTTAATGAGTTAGGTAAACGTCTTGTCCAGGTTGTCGGGACCAAGGGAACAAGTCAGAACAGCTCACTTTTTCACAGAATAACTTGTTTGTTATAAACTGCAATGAGTCGTCGCAAATCCAATGAAATTTGCGAAAGAAAGAAATAAACAGAAGTTCGATGAATAGCCCTTGGATCTGGATGGTTCTAAAACACTCGTTTCTTCGCCACCCTTTCTGTTTGATTCGAATGATTATTCATTAGCCCAATTATTCATTTCATTTTGAAATTTGGTTTTCATTTGCTTTACTTCAAGAGACGTTTTGTTTGTTTCAGGAGTTTGGTTTATAGAGAATTATCTTACGTGAATATGTATGAGTGGAAAATGTTTGCTTTTACAATTATCGATTGCAACGTATTTTGAAGTTGCAATTTTTGGCATGGTTTGCGTCAGGATTTTTCTGCGAAATTGTCAGATTCGTTTTCTACTGAAAGACCCTTGTATCAGTAGCTTTTGAGGGAAATTTTAGTGAGGAATGTTTTTGAAGATATTGAGGTTGAGTTTATGTCAGAGGCTTTTTGGTGTTATTGTAAGTTAAATTTTTGTTTTGGATTTTGACTGATTTTATTTGACAGAAATAGTTGAATTGGAAATTTATTCTGTTATACAGGTTTTAATGAAGAAAAGGTGAATTCACAGAATTCCAGTTTACATTAATATATTTTTTTTTTTAAATATTTTTACACAAAAATAAAAGGCGATTCAAAAATAAATTGCTGTTCGAAATATTATCATATTCTTTTAGATTTAAGTTTCTCAATGATAAACAAGAATTATAATAGATTAATTCTGTGTATTTTAAAACTTTCTATAAATCTTAAAATATATTGTGAAAATGAAAAATCTGCACAAAAAAGGATATAAGAATTACATCTCGTTGTATTTTTAAATTGCATATCTTTGATTTATAAAAATAAGAAATTTCATAACTGCCAATTTTATGTTCAATCATAATGGTTGTCATATTTTTAACGTTAACTCTTATTTTTATACAATTCTGAAAGTATTTGATCATATTTTTAAAAAAGTACTCTGACGCAATTTTTTATTAATATATTAAATCTTTCTTTTAATTAAAAGTATTTAGAAAGTTGCAATTTTCAAGCAACAGGTAAAAATAGGTATGAATTTTAAAAAGTGCGAATCTGAAAGAATTTCGTTCAGCTGCCTTTTGAAATATGTAATAACTATGTCCAAAAGCTCGATTGCCGAAAAATCTTAATAATTGAAGCTATTATAATCTAAGCGATCGTTTTAAGAGAAAGGGACATATGCACATATCACAGTACGTGAGAGGTCGAATAACAGTCGGAGAAAGAAAGCAGACAATGGTCACGGTAAAAACGTGCAAACTCTTGACTGCCTGTAAATTATGTCGTCGACAGAATTAGAAATAATAAGGATTTTGTATTTTTCTAAAAAAGGAAAAAAAAAAAGACAAAATCACTTCAGATCACTGTTATTTATGTGTCTGCTATAATGAATTGTTGTTTCGAAAGTTTAAAGATCGTGTCTACTCGAAAATAGGTCAAAATAATGGCACAATATTTTATCAAAAATCCTCGTTAACTTGAAATTAATTACTTAATAAGAAACCGCAGTTGCGATTAGAAACGCAAATACCGAAACAAAACTGAACGAAAGGATGGATAAAATGAAAATTTCGAATTCCACGACTGGAATTCAATTTTTTTTTTTTCTTATGACGTAACGTTTAAAAGGTTTTATTTCAGCTTCGCTGAATGTGAAATTTATCAGAAAAATTAATTGCAGAATTTGAAAGTAAGCAGCGTTGTGAATTATCAAAGGTAGCATTATCAAGTTAATGGCGTGTAATTTGTTCTTACATAATATGTTCTAAACATTAAGCTTAAGGAAATCATTCGCTCTTAGATCCAAAAGTAATTAACAACTAAACTTATATCTTTGCAAATTAATTTTCTGAAACTGTAAATATCGGAATGCCGACACAATCGCTACTTTAAGACCTGCATTCGTCGAGTTATTTTTGCAGTGACTACATCATTTTTCATTGATAATTTACTACAAACTGAAATGAAATAAATAAGAAGTAATGCATATTGAAATGTTTCTAAATACAATCAATGAAAGGCGAAGTTTTGCAAACAAACCAGAATGACAAGAAAATGTAATATGCAATTTAAACTGATATTTTAATTTTAGTAGGAGTGTGGAAAAAAAAAAAAATGGATGCTGCGGATGAAAAAGCAAATGTACGTGATTATACAATCGATGGAGAGTTAGAAAAGTGAGATTGAGGGATCGATTTCGTGAAGAGAAAATGAGTCATGTTTCGATTATTTTTGTCATAATGTCTGAAAATATAATCGTAAGGGCTGTAGGCGGGGAACAGGCGCCGACACCACGAAACCAGGGGCCTTGAGTCTCTGCCAACAATTGGGAAAACTTCACCTCTGTGTACTTGAAGGCGCCCTACTTCATATGTACCGATGCCACATTAAGCAGTTTCCCGGGAATAGCGGCATGAATGCATGTCAATGCTATTGCCGCAAAACGCCGAATACCTCCCATATTTAGACCAACAATGCACACCTTTTGGCATTGGCCATGATAAGGACAATGAAGAGAGGTCATCCCGTTTGTGTCTAAACTCGTACCAGAAATTCACAGAATAAACATATTTGCTTTGAAATCATTTGCAACGTCTTGACGATAGACATTCATACTGAAATATCGCATTCAAAAATTCTTGAAGGAAGAAAAAAAAAGATTTGCAATATATTAAAGCGAGAAGAATACTTCCTATACAAGAGGATGACTAATAATTTTCATGTTCTGTTAAATGTTTATGAGCTTTGTATGAGCCAAAGATGAGTCATAGAAATTTGTTGCTCACGTGAAACAATGACATAGATTTAGCATTAATTTGATATTTATCTGCAACAAAAATAAGTTCATCATTTGATTAGTCAATGTGAAATTAATTATCGATAAAAGTAGATCTGTTGCTGCATTGTTATGATCTAGAAATGTTTTTTTTTTTTGTTGTAACATACATTGTTTTTCCCGACAGTTGCATAAATAAGATAAGAAATTTTAATGTCAAAATATTTTATTTAAGAATGATTACTCAAAAGAATGTAAGATAATAGAGTCTAATTAAGATTTAATGATATTTTGTTTGAAGAAATTAGAGATTATCTGTACAAAATACAAAAATGTAAATGAAAAAAAAAATGAGATATGGAAATAATTCGGACAAACTTCAATATTTGATTCGGATGTTCGAATTTTCAGTAGTAATAAATCAACATTAATTAAATAAAATAAAAGTAATACAGGTTGTCTGCGAAGCATGTAATTAACGTGTAATTATCTTCTACAATTACATATTATTAACATTACAAATGTGAACTTCAATTGTATAAGGATCATTACTATATGATGTTGCGGAATTTCATTGAATCATCAAAATGTATACACACACATGTCTTGTGAAATGTTACATTTACATTGAATGAATCAACACTGTTAATAATAACAGGATATGTTATTTATTGTATATTAAATGAAGAAATCAGAGTTAAAGAAACGTACCAAGTACAATGTTAAGAAGATACAGTAATCTTGGATTAAAAATGTACAGTGACTTAATAATTGTCCAAGAATGTTACTGAAATGTAATAAAAGAGACAAATATAATTTACAAGCTACTTATTTTTATGATATATAAATTGAACTTTCTTAACATAATCTTATCAATTAGTTGATTCAAGAGATCCTAGATAATATTTAAATGTTCGAAAAATTCCACAAAACTTTAAAGCAATCAAACGTCTATTAATTATTCGACAATTGCCCATTTTATATGAAATTATTTCTGATGGCTGGGAAATAAAATATTTGCATGGAATATCTAGATAAACACTGATTTGTTACATTTAAAGATACAAGCTTAAAACTAAAGTAAACATAATAATAAAAAGAAAATCAAAGAGTGGTTATCAATATTGGAAATGTCAGAGATGTACGTGAATAGCATATTTTCGTAGGATTTTTGTTATTTTGGTATTAGGAAGATCGTTAACCTCGGTCTTACATTGGAATATCTGAATTAATGTAGTCACTCGATTCATCGCAGTCTCTTGCAAAGTGTTAAAACGAATTAACGGCCATTCTTCTTCTTCTTCGAACAATTGTTCCAAACAAAAAATTACTCCAATCAAAATTGATAACTTTTACTAACGGGCTTTCATTAGATTTCATTCTAAATGATCTGAATTTCAACTTTGACATTTCTATATATCGAGCATATAATTTGATATATAGATCCATGATTTATCATTCTGTTATTTTTGTCTTTGGACTCTCGGTATATTTAAAATATTTTAATCTATTAATACGAGACATTTTAGAAAAACGTTTTCAATCCACCTTTCAAGGTTCGAAATAATTGCCAGTGGTACATTTAAGAAATATGGAACCAGGAAATCTCCGCCTCGCGCGAGTTTAAGAATAGTCTGACAATATGTAGACGCGTACACAAATCATAAAATCTCAATTTAATTTCGTACATTATTCAATAAGACGTGCACATATCATTTCTCAAATATAATATCTAAATATAATAATAAGTTTATATTTAGCAAGAGGAACTAAAATATTTACAAGATTAGGATATCTCGTGGATCAAGATACATCAGATTTATTGGCTTTCAACGGTAACATCCGGATATTCGTACTAAGCAAAATATGCATGAATCACCGTCATGTAACATTTGGCAAGTTGTTTAAATGGAGTATCATTTCAATGAAGACACGCGAGAAAATGGAACCGACCGATATTCGAACAATCATTACAAGAATCATATCATTGTGTCGATTTTGAGGAAGTGAAAGGAAGGGACTCGAAGATGGAAAGATAATTCAAATGACAAACTACGACATCGTCGTGATAATTGCCACCGATATTTAATTCAGCCCTTGACTCTAGAAGTGGAACGCCAATAAATGTAAAAATATTTGTCACATTCCAAAGCACGAAATAGCGGAATATATATACACATTTCTAGCATGGGGGAGTTCTTGGATACACATTGCGTCACGGACAGATTCTAAAACTGATGGCCTACAAAAATACCTTGCCTAGACTATTGTAAACAAACGAAGAAAACGACGGAACAAATACCTCATTGTGTAAAATACAGTTTTACTAAAACTGGATCAGTAAAACCAGTTCGTCTGTTTGGAAGAAAGTTGGTTGGACATTGGACGGAAAACAAATTTTCACAAGTGATTATTACCCTTGTAGAAATAAATTTGTCTGAAAAAGTCTGACACGAGTCTGAAAAACACTGACAAAGTCTGAAATAATCGGAAAAAGTCTAAAAAAAAAAGGTCTGAAAAAGTCTGAATATCTCTTGAAATTGGGAATTCAGACTTTTGCAGACTTAATCTGAAATAGTCAAATGTCTTCCTGATTTAGAATATTTCAGACTTTTATTTTGTTGGTTGAAAAAAGAAGTCTGATAAACTCTGTAAAAATCTGAAATATTCTGAATTCAGGAAGACATTTTCAGTACTATTGGGAGTTTCAGAATCCGTTGGTGGCATTTCTACAAGGGTATATATACTAATTTTGGATTGTTCGCCGAACAATCTTAAGAAGTGATTTTCAATTATCGTTTGCACCAAAGATTCTTTGGTGCAAATCACCTTCAACGTTAACGTTGAAAACTTTACAGGAACATTGTAACGTTTTATCTTTACATTTGATATGGTGGCTTTTATTCATCAAGGAATTATTCTTTATGATCTGAAATGATCATCCTTAGAAAATTCAATGAAATCATCTTCGGATTCTTTAATGAAAACTTCATTAAGCTTGAGAATGCAACAGAAATAAAATTTGGTTTTAGCCTCAGGATAGTATTGGCCAATGATGAGCTGCAAATAAGCCGCAAGTAGTGTAGCGGTCGTTCCACTGTGCATTGACAGCGCATGCAATTTTATGCCGGTCTATTTACAGACACCTTCTCAGTCTAAGTTTAAATAAAAGGGGAAAAAAAAAAATTATTTATACGTATTCCTCATAATGTTGGATTCAGATAGGCGAGCTTTGATCTCAAAATTTTTTCTTTTTATTTTTATTATCAAAACGATCGTCGTGATCATTAATCGGATATTTGCTTTACATTTTTTTTTTTTTAAATAGGAGAGAAACACAAATTTCATGACTTTAGGTGTTTGTGCAAAAATGAATGTTGGTTCAAGTGGAAATGGTTTTACGTAATTATGGATGAAAAAAAAAAAAATCTATGTTGCGTAACTGATAATATATATATATGTTAGTCATTGCAATTACTTTTAATACAACTTATTTAAGTGGTTTTTAAATGTTAAAAGAAAAAGCACACAAATAGTGAAAATTGTAATGTTGGAATTTAAGTATATGTATTGTCGGAGTTACAAAGAAAATTTGCCGATCCGTCAATCTGGATTATGATTTTTAACAATCCGCGGAACAAGAAGTTAATAACAAACGTCGTTAATAATTAATGACGATTAAACTTGCGCTAATAGCACATTGTTATCCATTTTTCTTTGGAAAAGAAATTTCAAGGTTTATTCCGAGGGAATTAACGCGAGCGCAATAAAGCCATTTATCGCCTTACCTGTTATTTATCGTCCAACAAGTAACTACTTTACCTTTTTAGTGCACCTGTTCCAAACCGAAAATACATCTTCACGCACGTCGTTCGCTTCAAAATAACATCCTAATTTTCATTTGACTTGTTATTCTTAAATGATATTTAACTTTACCAACGAAGGAAAAAAAGAAAAAAAGAGAAAAAAAAAATTTGTAAAGTAAATGTTAAAGAAGCGGAATTTTGTAATATAATAAGAACAATATTTGATCGCGAAAATTTCATATTCAGAGTACAATGGTGAGAATGAAAATCTTGAAAATTATTGTCGTCTGAAATAGTTTCATGAATAATTAATGGCAAAAATGGTCTCAACTCCGAATACGTCATCGGTCATCAAATAAAGAGCTCGTTATCTGACTTACATATTATTTATGCTCGTTCGCCTACCTGAAAGTTTACACACTCGGTATCATATCACCGGGTACCTACTTTCAAAACACAACTTTTTCTCTTATCAAATGTACATTGCCTCGCTCGCTTTAAAAAACACAAGACAGAAACGCGCGCTCAACGAGCAACAATTTAATCATTGCAAATATCATCCACGTGGAATGCCAATTTAAACGAAGACGAGTAATAAAAAAAAAAATACACACACACACAGACACGTTCTTGAACTTTTTGTTTAAACGTTTAAATTTAAATAAAGAATATACGGTCAGATGAAGAAAATCTGAGCTTGTGGTTTCCTGACTAACGATGGCTCGTATTCTATAACATAATGACTGTAATAAAATCCATTTTAATAGACAATAAAATTATGTTGATGTTAAATTCATTAAGTTAATTGATTGTTTGACGAGCGTGTAATTGAGGGAATCAGTTCTTTTATCAATGCTATTGTTTATTGCTTTTTTCCCTTTTGTTTCAAAATCTGCTAACTCTCCAAATGTTAAATTTTGTTTAAAAAATTAAAGATAGATTGTTCTGTAGCAAGAAATTTAGTGACAAAGTACTTGATCTAGGAGCATTTAAAGTACGAACTACCATTGCCACTTTCAGGATCAAAAGGATTGAAAACAGGTGAATCAGACTCTCAACTCATGACCAACTTTGCCAGTCTAATTTGGTTCATTAACTTCAAACAAGTTTCTCAGCATGCATAACTTTTTGATAAATGTCATCGATAACCATCGTTTAAACAAGCCTTTCACAAAAACTTACGCTGCTCATTGGGAAGTTCAAGGCGGTCATTATGCATTCAGTTATCTTTTATAATAAAACAAATTCACGTAGGCAAATCAATTAATTAAACAAGCAGCAACGTTAACTAAAACCCATTCTTCCAAAGTTCGTTTCATTTCATTTTTATTCGTAATAATCGTTTTTTTTTCTTCTTCTTCTTCATCTTCTTCTTCTTCTTGTTTAAGGAGGTTGTTTATTTCCTAAATGGGAAACATTTATAATAATAAGAAAGCTCTTGAAATTTCCAAAATTAAGTTCGTAACTGTATTTACAACAAAATATCAAATTTTCAAAAGATTCTTATTGATTTTTGTTACTGTTAAAAATAATAAACATAATTACGCAACGCTGTTCCGAATGGAATAATTCCGACACGTGTTACTTCACGAGGTGTACTAAATTTAGTTATCCGAATCTCCCCCTGACTTTGCGTGTCATTAAGATATTTTCAGTTAATTAAGTAAAGAAAGGCACCCAATTAGAAAATATGCAATTTCACGATCAAAGCTTCGAGTCAATTTGATTTACCTCTCTCGGGGAATTTGTAATTATTTATAAAACTTTGTTTTGCATTTGTCAAGGATCCGCTTGAGCCTTCAAAAAAAAAAAAAAAAAAATGCATTCCAACATTTTTCACGAACTCGACCGAAAGATATCCATTTTTCTTTTAAATTATTGAATAATAATTAAGTGTTCTAATCAAACAAGTGAGATAAGACGTCAAGATTTAACTCAGAACGAGTCAGGTGGCAACGAGAGTTGGCAACTCGACGAGTAATTAAAACCCATTTGTCAAAATAGCCCCATGCTGTATCAACAAATTGTTTGACTGACACTCAATTTGCTGTTGGGTACATAACACAACATACACTCTTAGAAATATTGTTTTGACTCAAGATTTTAAAGTTTTAGTATGAAATTGTAAAAAGGACAAACAAAAATATGAACCTGTGAAGTGAACAAATGCCGTTTTCTGTTTCCAACCAACTCTTCCAGTTAATATAGGACAGATAATTCAGTTTACACAAGTCCATCCTCACGGGAAAAAATAATTATTGAAAAATACTTGAAATTTTAATGCAAACCTAGTATATGTTGGAATTACTTATCATCATATATCAAAACAGTAGTTTGTACGAGTGTAGTTTGTACGAGAGAACGCGCAAGTAGTAACACGGCTACGACCTGGTGCGGCTAAGGAAATTTGTCATAAGGGAAACAGCGTCGTTGGTCTGGTCCCAAGCCCATCGAATCCACAAAGTGATTGGCCTGGAAATGGATAAATGTTTTTGAAATACGCGAATTTAGCCGGCGCGGGAGTAGCTGATGTCTTACAAATAGATCGTAGTGAGCGAGTCAAAGTTGGGGTGGCTCATGTCCAATTTTGGCTCGCTGTGGCTTTACGCTGCCGGTGTATTAAGTTTCACTCAATATTTTTCTCGCGCGAAAAGACAAAAAAAAAAAATTCATTTTTAACACGACAGGCTAATTACCACGACCATTCGCCGGGCGCCAGTCAAACGCGACTACAATCGATGTTACTGAACCCCTTTTGGATTTAACTGCAAATGCTTTGGGTTCTTAAAATATGAAATCACATTTCATATCAATTGTGTTAGCAAAAGAAAGGAAAAGAAACAATTTCGTGTATCGATTGGCTAACAAAAAAAAAAAAAAGGGTAAAATTTAG
>JABFQA010002967.1:0-10395 GCA_022817065.1 Probaryconus sp. ZL-2020
TTATGTCTACCAATAAAGAAACTACTAATTTAAAACCATGTTAAATTAATTATTTATTAACAATCATAAAAACATTTCTTTCTAGTTTTCCATTTAAATATGCTGTCTCAACATCAATGAATCGTATTGAATATTCTTTCATTGCAGAAATTGCTAATAATATACGAAACGATTCTTGTTTCATTACAGGATCATAAGAATTTTCATAATCTATACCTATTTTCTGTCTTGATCCATCTGCTACTAAACGTGCCTTGAACTTATAATTATTACCTTCTAATTTCTTCTTAAAAATCCACTTGCTGCGAATCATTATTTCATTTCTTGGTTTGTCTACAATTTCCCATGTCTTATATTTTGTGTGTGTTTGTAATTCTTGATCTATGGCTTCTTCCCAATATTTTTCTTCCTTTGATTTTAATGCTTCATCATATGAATTTGGTACATTTTCACGTGGCATATGTGCCATATATATAAATAATTAAAATTTTAAAAATAATTAAAAATAATTAAAATAATTAAAAATTTTGTTCGTAGATTATAAAGAATTTGTTAGACAAATTTAATGACTTTAACGAAGAGGAGCAACAACAGATAGCAAGAGTGGTGCTCCACAGCCGGGAACGTGGCAACCATCTGCCACTATACAAAATATTTAATATTATGTATAGTGGCAGATGTTACAACGCCACAGAAGGCCAAAAACTGCAAAATCTATTAAGGACGGCGTTATTCAAAGATATTTTCCTAGAGAAAATAAATATTGAAGGTAATCTCTCTCTCACTCTCTCACTCTCTCACTCTCACTTTCATTCTCTCTCACTTTCATGTATAAAAAAAATAATGTAAATACCGATCATACGTAAAAAAATAATGCATAGTGATTGCATTGGCCATTTTTTTACACTACGCAATAGGGCGTCGGTTAAAAATGCAAAGTTAAAATTTCTTTGCTCTCACCTTGAATGTCTTTAGAAAACCAAAAAAATGATCTACATCAAACGAGAGCCAGTTTGAACTGTAATAACAGGTGCCGCAAGGCACTTGAAGTTTAAATGGCATTTAACATGAGAATAATACATTTTTAGAGACTTTACCCAATATCTTTTTTTATTTTTTTTTTTTTTTTATTTTTATCTTAAACTGTTTATACTATTGTTTTAGACTCTAAAATTTAGAGGTTGCCTAACACGAATCTGATGCTGAAAAATCACTTTGCATGCTTAAATCTGTCATTAACGCTGTCAGTATCTCAAAAAAAACCTCATTTGGTGAAAGCATTCAATAAATTTAAACCAGTTATTAATTTAGAGAGTTTGACTGTAGTTTTATAGGTTGCTAAATAAAAATATAATTAGAAAATGCCATTTTCACAGTTTACAACTGTCATTAGCTCCCCAAATATTTCAAAATTAATCAATATTAACACAAAGTTTCAAAATCTTCAAATTGTTGTTTAAGAGGATTCGTTACTCGGTTCATCTATCTCCGAGCACTTTTTAGTGTCTTTGATATTTAAATTGAAACAAGTTAGAATTTTAGGATAAACGTGTCGTTCTTGTCTCTCTTTTTTGTCGGATAATGCTCGCCATGTCCAAGGTTTTCGGAGAAGGGGAAATATGATATCAAACCCACAAAATCTTTTCAGGTAAAAAAGGACGAGCCAACGTAAGAATCGTTACGTTTTTTCTTTTTTTTAGAACTTGATATGATAATATAACAATGTATAAAAATAAATTATTATTAATAATAAAATTTGTATATTATTAACGAATGTTATCAGACCGATACCAATAAAAATACCTTAAAAAACGGGCTGCCAATGTTTGTTTCTTTTAATATTTATTTTTTTTTCTCTTGTTAATAAGTTTTCAATTTAATTATTTAAAAACATGGCTCTGAAGCTCATATCACATCTTTTCCTGGGAAAATTTCTTATTTAATGAAAAATTTTTCATAAGACATTTTTTAAGGGAAAAGAAAAAACGGAACGATTTTTACCTTGGCTCGTCATTTTTTACCCGAAAAAGTTTTGCGGGTTTGATATCATATCTCCCCTTCCCAGAAAACCTTTGACCGGGCGAGCATTACCGGCAGGAAGGAGAGACAAGAACGACACGTCCATCCTAAAATTCTAGATGCTCCCGGCCCGTCAAAACCAGGTCTGCGAGACGGAGACAGCGCAGGGCGAGGACCACGCAACGGATCCTAGGACAGGGCCAGGCCCTAGTGCGCATACCCCCGGAGGGGAGAGCGCCGACCGCTAGATCGGAGATCTGTGGTGGCCCGGAAGTTCCTCGGCTTGGGCGAACAGCTACGTCGCACGCCACGCTGGAGGAGGTTATTGCCTCAGGCGGCGTGGGGGCCGCCCGCTTGTCACCCGACGACTGGGTAATATACACCCGCTATCGTGCGCCAACCCCGCCCCCGATTGTTCGAGGAGATGGGACGAGGACTTCACAGTGGGGACGGGCCGAGATCCGCCTGCCAACCCAGTCCCACATCTGCTGGAATTGTCATGTCTGGGGCCATAGATATTCGCGCTGCCCGTTGCCGCGGGTACGATTTTGCTACGGCTGTGGTCTCCCTGGTGCCCGGCTTTCAACTTGTGGCTTGTGTCGCCCCTCATGGGAGCGAGGAGTGATGGGGCCAAACTACCCTCAGGGAGAGGAGCCGATCTTGGAGCCCGTTTCCATGGCCTCCCTGAGGCAACAGCTGGAGCGGGATGCTGCCCGGATTGGACCAACCAGCTGGGTTCGCTGCGAGCAGCCAGGCTGCGCCTGTCAATACCAACCCCAGCCCGAACGTCATCCTTCGCCGTATCGCCGTGGGGATGTGTGCTATGCTGCGGGGACCGCCGTCTTAGACCAAGAGGACTGGTAGAGGCGCCGAACCACCCACCGTGGGACCTATTGAAAATCCTGGGAAGGTCCTCCGGGACCACCAGGTACTGTTAACCCTCGTCCAGCTGTCGTGGGGCCCTCGTTCGCTTTCCCTCCTCTGGCCCACGCTAGGGAGGGGGGGGGGTGTAGCGTGGTGCCTCGCGGCGGCCGGACGCTTTCCCACCGCGCCTCAACTCACCACGCGCATGCCCAAAGCGGTGCAGCGGCGTGCTTCGCACGTCGCTGCGGCCCTGCCTTTTGTCACTTTTGTCTCGGCCATTAATTGTAGTTGACGCACGCTATTTTACTTTCTCCCACCGTTTATTTTATACTTAGCTTTCAAAATTCTATTAAGTTTTTTTTTTTCGATTTTTCTTTTAACAAATTTTACCTTGTTTTTCCTCATTATTATTTTTTTTTGATCCGTCTGAGACGCGTGGTGAGTTGTGCCGAATTTTCCTTTCCCTGTTCGTAACGTGCCGTGCCGCTCTCAATAAAATAAAAATATTAAAACACTCGAAAAACACGTCGAACTCACGCCCTCCCGTTTCACGGGATTTTGTGGCGCAAATTGTGAGGCCCGTGAGGCCCCTTTATATTCCTGGCTACATGTTATGTCCTCAGATTTGATTATAATTGTTTAATGGAATATCTCTTCATTCCTACAATCAATTTCATTCTAGGATAACAAAAATGTATAATATTTATTAAGAAGAAAAAGTAATATGTGATTATTATATTTTATATATATATTAAATGACTTTACAGTCGTTTTACTTATCTATGCAAAAATATGGAAAGATAGTGATAATCTATTACTTGTATTATACCTTCAATGATTATTTTACAAAGGTTTATCAATATTCTATTAACAGTAATTTTTATAGTTGTGTTATGACGTTATTTACTTTATTCAGAAATTTCTAATGTGTATTTATTAATTTTCTTTTCAGAATCAATTAATTACTTTCATAAGTTGTTAATCATACACTATTACTGACATAGATTGTATGATTCCTACCTTGATTTAATATATTTGCAGATATGTAATTTGGGAATATCTTTACAGATATGTATATCTTTACAGATATGTTGATTATATCTTTACAGATATGTATAGATTCTCCGATTGATGTTTCTTTTCAGATACGTAAATTAATCGTTATGAGAATATTTAATTTTGCATAACCTGTTTGCTAAATAAATTTGAATTACCACCATATTTGCGAGAAGTAACTATTATGCGACATCTATGATTGAAATTTGACTAGCGATTTCTTGATCGATTGGTGAGAACTGTGCCAATTCGGATGCGTCACCTATCGATCGTTAAAGGAGCTAGATCATTTGAATTTATGCAATTAATAAATAATCTAAGTTAATATATTTAATTAAATGAAATATTTTAATGTTATAACTATGATTCATTATTTATATATTGTTTTTTTTTTATATGATATAATTGTAAACCCAGAAACATTCAAAGACTTATACTGATTTACATGAGAATTGACATTCTCATGAAAATCAAACAAAAATCTGTATCATTGTAACAGCTGATCTGTTAGTTATTATAGTGAATACAGTGAACGTTACAGGGTTTTCTTACAAACTTTGAAATAGCATGTTCTTCCGCTCAGCCGTCGATTTGGTATTTTCGGTTCCTTTACATTAACATTTTCATTTCCTCCTTCATTTAATACTATCTAAGAAGAATTTTAAAGTTAAAATTAATTTATTAGTTTCAAGTTTTTATATAATTTTGTTGTATTGCATATGAGAAGCTTGCAGATCATGGTAAAAATGTAAATAAACAAGTAGATCATTAAAAAATGTATTTTATACCATTATTTATATGTATTTTTATATTAATATATATTTACCTGTTCAATAATTGACGAATCACGTGTGTCAATAACAATCGTAATGTTCAAACTTTCTACACTGTTATCATAGAAATTTTCTAACGAAATAGTAATAACATTAACTGTACTGTCATTTCGGATTTTTTTATCTTCTCCAATATCACATAATTGGCCCTTATCATTTTTCATTTTAAAGATAATTAATTTTCCATTTATCATCGCTTTTAATATTACATCTTTTTCCGCGGCTAAACGCAAAGCTTCTTCGAGGCATTTAACATCACACGAATTTTCTGTTGTCGTAAAAGAAACACGCTTACATCTCTCTTTTATACGACAGTAAACAATTTTTTGCGACATTTTTCCAGAAAAAAATGTGTATCTACACTCAGCTATACTGTAATACTTTGAAAGAAATGAAAACATTGAAGAAAATCACGTGTAGCATTAAGACTATAGGTTTGGTTACCCTCGTGAAAAAATTCTATTGAAGACCATTTACAAATGGGTCAATAGTCTACAATTGTAAAATTGTACAGTGAATTTCATTATTGAGTACACTTAATTAATGATATTTAAAATTTAAATGTATTTTATTGATTTTGCCACAATACATCTTAATGCTACTGTTAGCATCAATCGTGACGAATAGGTATATGACTTATAAATTATTTTTATTTGAAATTTATTGTATTCTATAGCCTTACAAACATTTCACTTTTATAGGAAAAGAATAATTTCTTCATTTCATTTCCTGAATGGGTAATATAAATGAATAGTTAAATACCTTTTTGAAATATATTAGAAGTTTTGCAGTTGGGTAAAAGACTATTGCTGAAACGGGAAACTAATTATTTTATATTGTGAATAACCCTGTATAAAGACCCTAGAATTTATTCCTGAATTATATTTAATTGTAAATTTTCTAATACCCCTAACAACACAAAATGGCTGTGAAGGCTATTAAATGTTCAGCATATGTTTTATGAACTTTCAATAAACACTTCTGAAGGTTTCTGTGTTGCTGAGGGCTTACTAAATTTTTTTTTTTTTTTGGTTAAAGTTAAAGACAAAGTAACATGATTTTTAAACAGTTTTTAAATGGTGATAACGCAATAATATTGAAAAAGTTTAAATTAGCCTACAAACAATAATAAAATATAATAATTATGAATTGATTTAAGTGATCGCGCATGAATTATATGTAATAGTAAATATTCCAATATTTACTGAATTGGTTTTTATTTTATTAAAGTCCGATATAAAATAACGCAATACTTAAATAGTTTTTAAGTGATAATAACGCAATAGTATTTAATAGGATTTAATTGGGTTAAAACAATAGTGAAATAAAACTATTGTAAATTGACTTAAATGATACATAAAACCATTCATTTTCAATGCTAAATATGTTATTTTATTTTAGATAAATTGCAGACTTGATAAAATATTTAGTATTATTGAAATCGGTTATAAAATAATTAAAACTAAAAAACTTATTAATTTTGTAATTTTTAATCTGATTCAGACATTGACGATGCAGGCACTGCACTTGTATCCGAATCATTTCCTGATTCATCTGCGAAGAAAATAATTTTAAATGAAAATCAATCTGCAATCTATTCAAACAATATTATTATTATAAACATTGGTATAATCCGTTCTTATTTGGTAAAAAAATGGTTAATATATATTCCTGTATGGTTCGTTTTCCTAGAGGAAAGTCACATTTTCATGTGATTACCAATTTGGAATCTCAAATAATATTCCAAAATGTTAATTATAATAAATAAAGATATCATTAAAAAAAAAATCTTATAATTAGAAATTTAATGATTGAAAATAATTTAGTTGAAAAGTTACAATTAAAGTTGCTTTAAAACTACTTGACAAACATTTAATAATTTTAAACTGTATAAATTTTAAAGTTACAGAAAAAAAAAGTTACAGCAAAATTAAAATACATCAATTGAAAATATTTCAACATTTAACAAATTTAACTACTCGAATGAATTAATAATTATTACGTCTCGTCTTAACTCGTTACAAAACATGACTTGATAGCTACTTAAAAATAATGAATTTAACTATAATCTTTGGTACATGATAATTACAAAAATCTCAGCAATCCGTCCCAAAACTATCTGTTACATGCATTTTACGGAATTATATGAAATAAAAATTATATAACTGTTTTACCTTTGTGCATTTCATCTTCAGTACTCGAATTTTTAACTTTGTCCTTTTCTTCGAATTTCTCTTTTTCTTTCAATTTTTTATTTTTTTTTATCTGTGCAATCAATGCAGAGATAATAGAATTAGTGCCATTAACTTGTACATCTCTTTCAGTATTCGACATATTAGAAAATTTTGGTGATTTCAAAAAAAATCGGAGAGAATCTGCAGGAATATAATACGTTGTATATTTTTTTTCATAACAGGTGAAGAGCTCAGGAGGAAAACAACGTGAGTCACATTTTTAAATTGATGATTTTTTGAATTTCAAATTATTTGTAATCAGCAATGTTTGAATAGATCAACAATGTATGGTTTTTCCTATGTGGAGGACATTTGATGTATGTTTTTTAGCATATTTTGAACTGTTACAAGGATTACAATTTTCATTCCAATTTTAATGTTATAAAAAAGATAAATTAGTCAAAATATGACTTATCCTGGTGTTCGCCTGTGGTCCTCAGTTATTAATATTTTCTTTATTATAATACAAAACAAACCTTTGATTGCTTCCAATTTTGTGGGATCTAACCGCGAAATATTCTCCTGAACTGCTTCTTTATCTTTTGACTTCCTATTCGTTGCTTTACCAGTAATTGTGCTGGTTAGTAAAGTTGTACGATCAAAAACTATTCGAGTCATTCCTCTCACAAATGAACCAACATCAGAAGAACTCATGAGATCTTTAAATTGTTCAGACCGTATCCAAACATCATGACCAATATGAATCTGCAAAAATTTTAAATCTCAAAAATTGTACATGATTTAGTTTTTGCCACCAAACATGAATCTGATTGTAACATACGTGAACGTAGTTCTGGCTGTCGGACATGCACTTCTGATATTCGTATATGATACAATTTTATACTTACCATGTTATCGCTTTTTCGTTTTCTCCCAACAGCAAGAAACCCGGATGTAGGAGTTGCATTTTCTGGATCATTAGACACATAATCTTTTATTATTTCTAACAGAAAAATTAATTAATTAATATAAGGACTTGTGTTATTTCATACTTTATGTTTAGTAAATCTGATATTTATCAACCCTCTTCCTCAAAAAAAGAAAGCGATTTCATAAAATAACATTTTTTAAACATTATTTTTACCCTGAGGAGAAGAGGGGGGAGGTTGATAGTCAACATTTACCTTAAATTTATATTGTATTTACCTCGTATTTCATGAAAATATTCTACAACTTTTTCTTGTAACATGTCATTTCTGTTCTTAATCATCTCATTTTCTGATTTTGTCATATCTAACTCATTCAAAATTCGGTCATTTTCTTTTTTTAATTTTTTAATCTCTTTTCGTAAGTCTGATGAGTTACATTTAGTGTCAGATGTTGACTTACGTTCATCCTTAATGTTGAAATAGAAAAGAAAAGATATTCATTAAAACTTGAGACACAATGTAACAAATAGAACATTGTTATACTATTGCAGAAAGTTGGTGAATGCAGTACGAGCGTATTGGCAGCAAGACCGAAGCGAGTAGCTGCATTCACCAATTTCCGATACAAGTGTAGCATATATATTTTTTTGTAACTAGTGTCCAAAAAGAACCCCATTTTGTATAGTTTTTAGTGTAGTAAGTTGTAAATGGCAGTACAGAAAAGTCGAATAGAGTACAGAAAAGAGTACTTTTCTCTTTCTACACTAAAAATAGTAGAAAAAAGGGCACTTTTTGGAACGAGTTACGAAATAGTAAATAGTGTAACAAAGGTGGAATGATTATGATGAGTGCAAAGCCTGCCTCGTCGTCGGCTCAGGCGATAAACAAATAAGTTAGGAATCGTATCTCCACCCGTGTTGCACATTGTACATTTTGTGCTTCATTATTATTATTTTTGAATTATTCAGTAAATGATTACATAAAAATACCGACATTATATTTTTAGACGTTAATTATATATTTTTTGTACCTTTTCTTTAATATTCTCTTTATTTTCACGTATCTTTAATTTTTTGTTGTTGTGACAGTCTTTAATAGGCGAGTTTGTACTGTCTTTTTCAGAAGGTAAATTCAGTTCATCCCCGTTGACGACTGATACATTTTTGGGCAGTGTAGCACTCGCAATGTCTAATTCTTTGGAAACATTTTTCTCCTGTATGTGCGACTTGTTTTTCTTCTTTTGGGAATTATTATATTCTGATGAACAGTTAGAATCCGATTTGCGTTTAACCTACGATACAAAATTTCTTTAAATAAAATTCTTTTATACAGTGACAATAATTTAAGATTTAAAAAATTTAAAAATCTCGGATTGTTACTGACATGTTAATATTTGTAAATTTTTTAACATTATCTTTTTCCCAGCATGCTAAACAAAAATTGTCATGAAGAAGTGAACGCCAATTATTAGAAAAATGGAAAAATATTAAAATGCATTTACTGTTTTCTTTTCCTTGAGATGACTTTTTCTATTATCAGATGGTAAATCGTCAGACAAAATATTATTCTCAATGTTTCTTGTTTTGTTTTCTGAAGTTGAAAGTGTTTCATCCTCAATGTTCTTGTATCTTATGTCGTCCTTCGTGTTACCAACGGAAATAGGTTTTACAGAATTTTCACTGTCTTTAATTCCCTGCAATGTAGTTAATAGTTAGATAAAATTTAATTATCACAACATTAAATATATTCTTTTTGTGTTTTATATAATATGCTAAAAACAAACGGAAAATTATTACACTGGAACCTCTCGTTTGTGCAATTTTTTTTCATACAATTTTTTCAGTTAGAAGGAGAAACAACGTTAGGCTATTTAAAGGTTCCAGTAAACATTCTGCAAACAATGTAAAAATAAATGAAGTGAATTATGGTATAAAATTGAAGAAAAAACAGTGACTAAGTGTCTGACACATAAAAATAATACTTAGAATTTATACACAAAATATAGCTATGAAAATTAGAGCATGATTTTTGAGTGATGTTTCCATTTGCGGGACGTTTGAACACGAGCACAAATTACAAGAAATAATTGATGAAACATTCGAAAATGTTAGAACATGTATTAGTGCATTTTCATAAAAATATCGTTAACAAAAATCATTTTTAATGCTATTTTAATTACGAATTTTTTTTTCTCATAATTTACTAGAACATATAACAATTAAATCATTTCATTGAATATTCACTAAAATAAATAAATATTTACACAGAAATGGAACATAATATTTCAAAGCTTATTTGTCAATTGAACATTTATATATTTAAACAGTTTTCAGTAATAATGAAACATACGTTAAACGATTGTTACACGCTTTCATGGCACGTTTGCAAAAATTTGCAAGTAGTATAGGGACCACTATGGAGAGACAGACCATGACGTCATCACTGTCGTCTCCATAGTGATCCACTGAACAATGTGCATTATTCTGTGACGTCACAGAATGTGACGTCACAGAATAATAT
>JABFQA010002968.1:0-10393 GCA_022817065.1 Probaryconus sp. ZL-2020
AAAAAAAAAAAAAAAAAAAAAAAAAAAAAAAAAATGCGGCCTTCTAAGTATTCGGATAAGCAACAATGTTTCTCATTTGCATAAATTCATTCACAAGTGTGCAATACGTTTCTTTGTGCATTTTAAAAGTCAATAACGATTCTCGGGAAAAATGTCGCTGGATTTTTGCATTTTTGTTCTATACTACACGTGCAAATCGATACACACTTTTAATTGTTCGCACAATTAATTTCCACAAAGATAATTGTCCAAATTGATTGTACAATTTATTTCGCAAAGTTCTTGTTCGGGCAATCGTTTGTCCTGCATTGAAAAGAAATGAATATAAAGCTTTTGACTTTATTCATTTTCTTTGTCTTTTTTGTGCTCTCATAGGATTACTGATAAGGGATTTGAATATCGAACAAAGTTTGCGAAACCATGTGTTAAACCAAGTGTTATTTCAAGCCTGAATTGAATGGGATTTTAATAAAGCCGAAATCGAATACCTTCGGACACGCGATAACTTGTAGGTGGCCAGTCACGTAAAACCGGTTCGAAATTCCAAGATTCCCTTGACGCTGAATATTTATAGATATATATATACACATATATGCATAATCCACGCTAAAGCTAATCCGTTTTCACATCGAGCACCAAATTATTTGTATTAATTATTCTTTCCTAATGTTAGGTTGCTTATGATCATTTTCACAAAAGTGTTTCCATTCTGGTGTGTCACCCTTTTCATTTTTATTACGTCATTCGCATTAATTCAAGTGGATTCTAAATTGAATTACAAAATTGAAATGATAAAAAAAACCATTGATGAATCATGTCTGATGATGATTTTTGTTCAGCGAGCCCTCGCCTGGAGTCATTGTGGTGGCAACGGACTCGTTTGGACGTGAATCGTGTTCATGTCTGGCTCTTTTATCTTTGCACGTCGCTCGACGGCGAAAGGTGAGATGACTGAGGGGAAGGGGGAATAGTGTCAAGTCGGCAGGTTTCCTTAAAACTAAGTTCGGATGATAGGGCGCAACGTTGCAGCCTCTTAAAACTCGCCTGGCCTTGGCGAAATTCCGAAATTCGCTTGTCCAAACTTTATTTTATATTTTTTTTTTTTTTTTTTTAGTTTATCATAATTTTATTCAACATTCAACTTGAGTATTGATGAATTTGTGATCGTTTGTCTAAAGTTACGATTAAATAATCTTTATTGTATGATAAATTGAGTTATGAAAATATTTAAAGAGAAGATGATTTGGATGAAAAATAATCAGACGATCAGTTTTCAACGCTCTGTTTCGTTGTTCGAATTTAACATTACGATTTACGATTAGATATTCTGACCTCATTAATTAGAAAAGCCGCGTTATTTACGAGGCGTAATTTATAAAACATACTCATGACATATTTATGTCGGTAATGCGATCGCACACTAAACGTTAAAGTGTAGAGTAAAACGCGACGTTACCACTTGCGTTATATATCTAAAGATTATCTCGGAATATAGTCAAATAATATTGACTCCGATTTCACCGACGACGGAATAATAAACTCAGTGATTTCCAAAGTCTTAAAACATGCCTTAGTAATTGTCTCATTTCACTGTATTAATAACTTATAATTTTTGCAAAAATTAAACGTTTTCATCGTTTTTGCACTTCAGGGCAAAATGATCAAGATTCATCGTGGAAAATAAAAAATGTCAATTGCCATTAGACACTATTCTGATAGATGACAATCTGAAACGGTTGTCTGATTTACGAACCACGGATCGTGAATTTAACGTCCCGAGACCGTAAATTTAACGAAGAACAATTTTTCCTTAGCTGTATTTTGCATAACAAATTCGAGCGCGTCGAACAATACTTTGGGTCATCGTGTGTACTTTTTTTATTTACATATAGATATATATAATGAAATATTTTATGACGCGGGATCGTTATTGTGTTTCTCTCATTCATTCCGTGACATACTTTCGAAAAAAAAAAAGATGCCCGCGTATCGGACGCACGACGAAAGTGCACTTTTTGTCTTCGTTTCTTGCTATATTTATATTTCTCGTCTCGGACTCTTTCGTTAGGATGAAAAATTTAAGTGCTCCTTCGCGACTCTTTACTTTATGACTTTGGATATTTAAATGCGAACTTGTAAAACAATGAGTTTGCTTGGATTTTTTAATTTGCTTGCTTATAACATGTAATGTTTCATCTGGTCCAAAAGAAAAGGATAATTGTCTTTTTTCATGTGTCTAAAGTTCTCATCATCGATTAATTCATCGACAAATTTTTAAAAAAGAATGGTCATTTCAATTCCAATACTATTAATAAATTTCACATTGCGAAAATATGTCATTTTGAATTTTTCATTTCAAATGATTCTTCTTTTATTTCGATAAATTAATCGATGTTAAAACTTCAAACGCATTTTTTTCAAGTTATAATTTCTAAGACTAAAAAAAAAAAGAATGTAATTTTTGCAATGTCAAATCCTGGTTATGACATTTGCATCCAAAACTTCTCGATGTCTGGTTATTACGTTTAAGGGAAGGAACTTTTCTCTACAGAGCTTATAGACTGAAACTGCGTGCAGGCGAAGATATCGCGCCGTATGCCGGAGAACTTGCAATTTCACTTTATTATGCGCTTTTTTCCATTCCGCCAAGGTTCATTTCCAGTCACGCCCACGGGGTGTACCTTAAACGGGCATACTTACTCGACAAAGCCTTTAATTTGGCACGTGTTCCACTCTTGGCTATTGTTACCATGATTATTGGGCGGATCATCGATCTTTGCTTCGTACCGTAACAAAACGCGTGGTGATAATACGCAATAATACCTATGGCACGCGCGTTCTTATAGACCAAACGACCTTTGCTACGTTCGCTTAAGCTAAACCACGGGACGCTCCATCTTCCTTAGCCTCTGATATTCGTGGTTCGTACTCGTCGTTCATTCAAGTGGAAGCGACTTATTCAAAGTTTCCTTGTGGCCGTGATCTTCAACACAAGCTTAACGAACATACAAACTGTTTTCCATTTTTTTTTTTTTTTTTTTCCCTCTTTTCTTTGTCTTTAGTTTATGTTTGATGAAACTCCTCAACGAACGAATCTTATCTTGACCGTAAGAATCTTCGCGAATACATTATATTTTCATCGTAAAAATATTCAACTGGATTATTTGCGACGATCGTTTGTAACAGTCCTAAATACCTGTACGTGTAATAAAAATTCAAAAAATTATTTAAATACATATTTCTCCACGTACAAATTAATTCAGCATTCATTTTCACAGTTATTTTTCATCGTGCTTTGGAAGTGTTACAAATCTAGAACGCAGTTTATTAATGACGTATAAAAAACGTAGGTATGTATATGTATACTAATGTATACATTACTGAACGATTTTCTGTTGGATAAAACGTTTCCACTGCAAAATAAAGTGTAGAATAGTTTTTTACGGTCGATAATTCAAAAAGAACGATTTTCAAATTCACGTAAATAATTTACTTTTTTTTTTTTTCTCTTAAAGTCGTTCCATTTGTTACGGAAACAGAAATAATTCATGCGTGTGATGTGAGAATTTTTTTTTTTCTTTTTCTTTTTCTTTATAATTTCGTTTGCGTTTGTAGGAGCACTTATCTGTTATCACGAAGAACCGAGATTACACGCAAGTAGAAAGATTTGTTCTTGACGTAAGAGAGGAAACGATGATATCGTTTCTTAATAATCGCTCCTGGCAACTATCATTCATTGTGGCCGTCGAATGATTGCACTCTCAAATTAATTTATTACCCTCATTTTAACGTGCAAACATATCGTATTTTACACGACTATCAGTCACTTTTGTCAATGTTATTTTCTCCTTTTCTTAGGCTCATCTATTGTAATAATGAACTAACTTAATCTTAATTCATTTCACGTTACTTGTCGTCGAGCAAGTGAGTCACAGATCCACGCGAAGCAATAATGGAAAACGAGGAAAGCGAGAACGATCATGCGATCGAGATCAGAATCTGTATAGAGTAACCTCGCGCAAAATCCTCGCGTTACACGAGTTAGTTATTCATTACATTATACGCAAATGCAAAACGAAAGACGTTTCGCATTCAAGCTTAAATCGCTTCGTTAGCTTGATCATTCTTCTACATTCTTATAATCCTTCATTTATCCTCGTAATCTTCATCTTTGCAAAAAAAAAAAAAAAAAGCATTAAGAAAAATATGATTTTTTTTGTTGCGACAGAAGCAGGATGCAAATTTCATTATGAATTTCATTTTGCTAAAATGAAATTTATGCATTCATTTATTAAGTTTATCGCCAATTACGATAGACGCAGCGAGCGCTGATTTAAAAGTTATTGATTCCTGGAAAACGTTATTTCGCGATAGTGTAACGGCAATATGCGTAGATGCAAGATGCATTGTGCGCCTCGCGCAAACGGCGCAACAAAGAGACGGATCCTCGCTGATATTCATGGCCAGTGGCAACGGACGCGACTCGGGCTGATTTATCTGTCTGCGGAGGGTCCCGGAACTCATGCATATTGATGCGAAAGCGTTTATATATCGTTCCTTCTAATCATTTAGCCGGTGCGTTCGATTGGTTTCTTTTGGCGAATTCATTTTCAAGCAAAATGGACCGCGCAATTTCGCGTTTCCAATTTTGTCATTTTTTTTTGTTTTTTTTTTGTTTCTTTTTTTTTCATTGCGCAAGATCGAAAAACGTATCATTTTAAATAGCTCAGAGGCGTGTGAATATCAACTTTCAGATCTCGCTTTAGATTTCCTTCTGTCGACCAGAAAGTGCTTTCCGAAGCACTTTAGGAAATCAAAAGGGTTTATTTGTTTTGTCAAGGATGAAGCGACTAAAGCAGAGACTGACCTTATTCGACTAGTCCAACAAACTTGATCGGAATTACTGTCCTGTGCCTAATCTGTTTATTCTTGACCAGAAAGTTTGGATTCATGGTCAGGAATTAACCAGATATCTTCCAGTTGTTTTCACAGTCGACTATTTATAAAATAAGCAGCTTAAATAAATCTGCTTTGTTCTAATAAATAAGATTTAAAGAATTTTTTTTTTTTTTGAATAACTACACTTTACAAAGCGTTATCGTTTAAAATGGAAAACCTTGAGAATCAAAAATTTATTTATTATTAAAATACATTTCTTTACGACAATGATAATCACCGTCTCATAAATTAAGAATGTTCTTTCTTTTTTGTCGTTGAACGTAGCAAATAAATTATTTATATTCCCATTCAATTTATGTTAACCTCCAACACTAATGCATTTATTAATGCACGAAAAGTAACAACAATAATTTTCCTTTGCATTTTATTTGTGCATTTTACTTTGGCGCTTTATATTACCGTGGCAAATATAAGAGCGTGCCAGAAGGATTTGCTTGAAGATTATTTATAACATCTTTATAGTGCCACGGAGTTAGTCTTATGTCTGTCGTAAAAACACATTTTCACAGCTGTCAAACCGAGTAGGAACCATACATGGTGCATGCGTTGCATTTTGGCTCACACATTGAAGACTGCTTATTGGAGAGACCATCGCTCCCAAAAGAAGAGGAGAGGGAAGTGCGGTGAAATTTCTTCTGCGGCGAAATGCATTCAAGAAATTACAGGGTTGTGCAGTCAACTATATATATATAAAAGACACCGATTACACGACTTTTTTGTTCGAGAAATATTAAGTTAAAATTTATAATAAATTCCTTAAAAAAAAAAAAAAAAAAATGAAAATAACGTCGAACAATTTATAATGGTAGGTTAAAAGTTAAATCTTGATGAAATGGAAATGGAGAATTAGACATTTAACCGAGGATTGTAACAGTACCTTGAGCGTTAATTAGAACAGCGTTTTGTTCCGCAGTTATACTTTGTGGCCGGACGGTTTTTGAAGGTTCCCGTATGTATAGGAGAATAATAGCCGAACCATGCCTCCTCAATCGTATTTTATGGGATATAATTGCGCTCCGAAAAGGGGTCCGAAGCGATGTTGAGCTTGGCTTTCGTACCACTTTGTGACTGCGCGTTACGGATTTAAACCTTCGTGCCAACTTTACCACCAGACATTTTTCTCGATACGCTAAATCTTCATTTCAATGTTTATCCGCCATTTCAATCGACGAATCAACAAGAAAACAAAAGATATTAATTTATTTTGCCTCTTGGAAAAATCGTCGTCAGAGTATTTATTTTCGACGACCAACAAAGTTTTGCCATAAGTATACAGTAATTTACACTTTTTTTTTTTCCCCCTGAAATTTCTCTTTCATTTTCTCACGAAGTTCAAATTATCAATAATAAGAACTAATTTAGCAAATCGTCGCGACACGTCAAAAAGTTTAACAGAAATTGGTCCCAATGTTGAATATTTCCATTTGACACGAATGATATTCAGGTCTGATGTATGCAATTATAGCAAAGGACGCCGCCTCGTCGCATGCACTCGGGAGTAGAGAAGGCCAGCAATGACCGCGCGCTCTGTACTCCCTGACTTGACTTAAGAATGCAAATTAAATGCTACGAATCCCCTCTCGTATCTTAGAGACAGAATCTGTTAGGTGCATATCGTTTATCGTGTACCAGAAATCATGCGTGCTCGTTGTACAAGCATGCTCGAGTCAATGTTTTCTACGGCCTTCTAAATTTCCAAATAATATTCCTCCATAAAAAACAAAAAACAAAAAAAAAATCAGAACTTCTTTTGTCTAAAAAATCACAGACTCTCCGTTGTTCAGCAATTTACAAGTTTACTGTACGAGATGAAAAAAAAGAATATAATCACAAATTATTTAGGTATGAAATAATTCAGGCAGTAATTTTCTCGGAATGGCAGCGGTAACCAGCGAATTTCCGCGTCGCGTGCAAATATGCGAAAGGGTCCACATTGAAGAGGAGGCAGTAAATATCATTCGTTAATATTTATGGAATAGTTTGTTGTGCAACAAGGAGAAGGCAATGTAGGCGATAGCCTCAAGTTCGCTTCGGTAACAACTCGAACGCAAAGGTGAAACAAAATACCACCTTCGTATGACTGATTAGAGGGGGTGAACTGAACGAGCAAAAGCATAGGTTTGCCATCGCGGTCTTAAAAAAAAAAAAAAAACAAAGTGTCATTTTTCTTTCCCTCTGTACATAAACGTATGGAAAATGGTACTTTCAAAGTCCCTTTTATTCCATCCGTTCGGTGTAATTTTACTTTTCACTGAGGGTGTTCTTCATCTTCTTCCGCTGCAAAATGATACGGTTGTCATTATCCTAAGTGAGGTTGAAAATTGAAATTGGTAGGTTCGCGGCATAAAATAACTTGAACCTCGTTAAAACAGCGAAACATTTGTACTTAAATAAATCCCGATTCGAAGCACATTTTGACACCACCCGGACCATTGGGAATGGTCCCATAATGGGACCATTATGGGAATAATGTTTCTCCTTCTTGGTGATTATTATCAGCCGGCGAGGAAAATGCTAATGACTCGGGGGAGGTGTAGTTCGCGACCGGTTCCGGTTTTCCGGGCACTCGTTCGCGGAGATCCGTTTGTACGACTCCGTTTGTTGTTAATCTGGCTCGGGGCGACGCAGAAAACTGAGAAGCCAAGAAGCCGAGAAGACCACGCGAAGAATGCGCGCGCTCCGGACGAAATGCCCGATGAATCCGGTTCCCCGGCATTGTTGAGCGCATTTGCGGGGGTTTCGTTTCACATTGCGTGTTATGGTGAGGTTTTGTGCGTAGCCGAGATTTATGTAATTGGCTTGCGCTCACGGTCAATTCACGGTGTAACAGTAACGGCTTTGGCCGACGTACGTATTTTTTTTCTTTTCCCCCTCAACCATTCTTATTCCCTTTTTTACTTGCACTATAAACGAGGAAATTTCAAACTGACCTTTTAGACAAGAAACAAGACTTCTTCTTTATAAACATTTTACACCACTCTCGTATCTCCTCAATTTCAATGCAACGCACGTTCACGAGATGGAGATTTTAGCGGAGTCACTAATTGCCATATTTAGGATACGGAAAGGAAACATGGATATAGAAAAAATGATTATACTATAATTTTTTCTACATTATTTATTACTTTTATATAATTGTATGTATCTCTCTGTGTATATGTATTATGTTAATGAATATGTTTATCGATAATAAGTGATAAGTGTAAAGTGAAAGTAAAGTTAGGCGACTAATGTTAATTAATGCGCGAAATGTCAACGTTATATATATATATAATATATATATGCGTGAATTTTGCATTAAGAGATGCTAAAAGAGTATGAAAAGCGCCACAGGTATCTTGTTTAACGTGAACGAGGATTGTTGAGTAAACTAATATCAAACGAGTCGCGACAAACAAGTTTTCACGAAGAGGAAGTTTTGTGCACTTGACACGATCCGGCTCTTTACTACGCGAATCAACGCGAAGGCGCGTAGTCAAAAAAGAAGAAGAAGAAGAAGAAGAAGAAAAAAAAAAGATGATGACGAAAATAAGGAAATACACTTTTACTGCCTTGAGACACTGAAAACGAGTAAAGCGCATCGGTAACAACCAGGTCGAGTGTACTTTCAAATATCAAGTATGCGAACACTCTTTTCGTACAATAACAAATTATTCTTGAAATATCTATACGCCAAGTTTTAGGCCTAAACTTTTACGAGCCTCGTCGAGAATCGACGGCTGTTAATAATCCATTGAAAAAAAAGAAAAAATGTAGGATAAAAAGAATTAAGGATTTCGCTTTTAATTGCCAGTTCAATTATCTGAAATCAGCGACTTGGTCAAGACAGAAGACCGCGTCTACAAGGTTTGGCACTAACGACCTAGTCAACGCTCGATTCGAATCTACGACACAGTCGGTTCGGATCAACGAGCCGGCGTTCTTGCTTAATACGTTCGTCGCTCGCGCGGACGTCTGTCTGCATGTGTATGCGTGCGTCTCTCTCTCTCTCTCTTTCTCTTTCTCTGTATGTGTGAGTTAGGAAATGATATGAATACGCGCGTACACAGACAGTTAGAGGATAGTAAATAGGTAGACACTGACACAAGCAAAGTCGGTCGTTTGGCCCGCGCGGAGCAACCATCTGTGAAGTTTCATTTCCGAAGGCAGAAATCAAACGGAATTTTGCATTCCGCGCTCCTAGTTTCCGGTTAGAAGGAATAAGTATGTTGCAATCTAACTTTATTCGGTTATTGTTGATTCCTTCGATTCCGTCGATTAACGCTTCATAAACTAAAATTCGTTTTAAGGGCAAATGAAAATTGATATGCTATTAACGTTCCAATTTACTCATCCCAGAGACTAATTTAAAAGGGGGGAATTTTATTTCGTGTCCTTTGGTAAAAGTGTTTGCAAAAAAAATTATTAGGGCTAGAAACCAAGCAATTATATATAATTTGTACTGGAAAAGTTATAATAATTTTTGGAATTTCTCAGTTATTATAAATTTCTCTTCGAGGTAAATGAATGCACAATGGGGCAACGTTGTTGTTTAATTATTGAATAGAAAAAAATATCAAGTTTATTGCATTACTTTGTATAAGAACAAGTTTTGCGTTTTATCTACTCGTGGTGGCCAATAAAAGTAAGAGCGAAAACAATTTGAAAAAGTATATATATAAGTGCCGCACTTATCTCCTTACAATTAACCTTTCAAGTTAAACCATAAGTAGCTGATTACATTAAACTCGGGCAATTTTCATTTTCAGGGTGATAATATTCGTTTTATGATACGTTAAATAATCATAATTTTAATTAATTTTATCGCCTTAAGATGTTTTTAATACGTCAACGAGTATGTCTTATATCAAAGTTTCCTTTTATTTTTGGCGTCGTGCATAATTGCGTGAGGATATCCGCGAAGTTAAGAGTACTCGGTAAAAAATCAAATTTGAATTTTACACAGAAGAACGTTATGAGAAAATTATGCAATTTTGGAATTAAATTAAAAATAAGAATATTTGAAATGACATTTGTTTTGAAGGAAGCAACTCTCGCAAAGTCATTATCTCTCGGTTGCTGTGATAATTTAGTTTCTTTCCAAGAAATAGGCCTTTTTCAGTCTAGAGTCGAACTCCGAGAGACGAGAAATGAGAACAATTGCTTGAGGTTTACACAACGAAAAGTCGCAAGATACAATGCTTATGACGTCGATAATAAGTAATAACCGCAGTGTTTTCTTTAGTCTTTACCGCAAAATTATACTTAGTACCATACTATTGCTGAAATCATGCGAAATTATATGCAATACCGCCACTAAATAATGTTGCTCGATTTACGTTTTTAAAAGACTTCTGCAATTCCTTTATATTGTTACAACAGTTATTTTCCCTTTACTTTGGAATAACAGAAATTAAAATATGCAAAAAAAATTGCAAAATACTCATTACAAATT